>JBBPRH010000397.1:0-21440 GCA_038092915.1 Boletus pseudopeckii | reverse complement strand
GTCCCCTCCTCGTCCCGCCTCCCACCCCCCGACACCGACCGTCACTCGTCCCGTCCCTCAGAGGTATCCCTCACCCCCGTCTCTCGTCCCCCCACCTCACATGCACCCTCTCAGGACAGGAGCTCGTCCGCAGAGATCCTTCCCGCTGACATCCCCAGACTCTCTCCGGAGATCGACAAGCTCAGCCAGATATTTCCCTATCCCTGGCTCCCCAACAACCCCATGCGCGAGCGCATATTCAGCATGCTCCCCTCCCGCGAAGAGGCCGAGTACCTCTGCACCCAAGCCCGTCTCAACGCCCTCTGGCAGTAAGCCTACTCTTCTCGTCCTTGGCTCCCCCTCACCGCTCCCACCAGGTACAACCTCGACCCAAGCGAGACCTGGCTCCCAAATCTGGTCCACCACGTTTACACAACTCCCGTACAAGACCTCTGCTTCCGACGCTTATCCCTCCTTTTCATCATGATGTCCATAGGTCTCCTCGTCGATCTAAACCAGCAGAACGAATCCCCCCGCGCAGACCTCTACCACCGTCTCGCCAGAGCGTCCCTCTGCGAGATGAACCTCATGGATGAGCCCAACCTGGACCTCATCCAGACCCTCGTACGTCATCCACTGCCCACCTCATGTCACCCTCTTCACAGGCTTGCAGTTCTACATGATCTGGTATCTCCTCATTTTCTCAGACAAGAGCCAAGCCGTCGCTTATGCCTGGAGTATCATGGGACTCGCTGTAAAATTGGCCCAAAGCGTGAGCCTCCCCCACACCCTGTCCTTGGCCTCGCTGACCCTTTCTGTCTTAGCTGGGTCTCCGTGCGTGGCCCTACAACCCCGACGTCGCTGTCCGCTTACCGCCGTCTTCTTCTAGATCGCGATGGAAACCGATGGAAGGTCATACCCGAAGAATCGCAGCGCCGCAGAATGCTCTTTTGGGAGCTCCTCAATCTGGACGCCCGACTAGTATGTACCACATCCTTTTTTGCGCTTCCTCTTTGACTTGTTGTAAGGCACTTTCCCTCGGACGTCCTCCCTCGTTATGTCTCGATCATGTCGATTGTCGCCGTCCATCGTACGCAGCCCCCGAGATGTACATCGTCCCCGGTGCCCAGTCATGTGAGCATCGCATCAGGGGGTTGTACAGCCTACTCACGCGATCGTCAGACCATGAATGGAAACATGGATTCTTCCTCAACTGTTTGACCCCAGTGTTGACCACAGCGATTTCAGCCCAACCACAGCCCTACCAGAGGATTTTGGACGTCGACAGGATCATCCGCAACTTTAGCATCCCGCCTACACTCGACATCTTCCACGTCGATGGCATCCGCGACAATCGACAGCTCACCATGCAGCAAGTGTTGGTGTCCAGTGGCCGCGAAATAGGTGCGTTTGCATCCTCACATATTGCGTGTAGGGGCTGCAGGTGCGACGACCGCCAGTTCTTCTCCAGTTGCACAGAAACTTTTTTACCGTGGCCGTGAGCGACTATGACGCATTCTCGTATCAACACAAGTTCGCACCGTCTGCTGTGGCGACCTATCTGAGCGCAACCCGCCTTATCGCCACCCTGAAAGCGCTTGAAGCACGGGAACCACAATTAAGCAAGCGGTTCATGTGTTTCTGGTTCAATGCATTTTCAGGTGCAGTACGTATGCATTTACCGACTTGTTGGCCATGTTTAATCCCCGCGCTAGGTTGCCCTATCCCTGATTGTATCCAGGACCCCGTTTCTCAGCCTGGCGCCGTGCGCGCTTCAAGAACTCGACACCGTGCACCGGTTATTTGCCAAGGTCGCCGAGGAGTGCCCCAAAGTAGCTCAGGCACTAGTGAGCCTCTTTTAATTCGGCCCCCGCCTCGTGCTCACCTACTCGACCAGCCCCTGCTGACGAAGATTGCGGAGAGATCCCGCAAGTCGTACGTACAGTGGAGAACGTCCGCCGAAGATGCTGCCAAGATGGACATTGATCAGGGAGATGCACCAAACGTCGTTTCCTTTGGAGCGCGCGACGGAAACAGTCCGTTTGCCACCGTGCACCCTGACCTCACACGGTGTCTTGAGGACTTTGATAAGCGACCTCTTCCTTCCCTCCACGCCTTGTCAACATTCGTGCCACAGAGCAGACCAGCCCACGTTGAGCCGGAAACCCGCCCTGACCCTATTAGTGCCCACGATCTGTCGACGGATATGTTGGCCTTGGCACTCGGACGGAACGGAGACTTGATCTCTGTGAGGCATCCTCTCTCGGACTCGGCTACCGCTGGAGTTGGACCTCAGCGAGTGGGAAACCACACGTTCAATTTTGATTTTGGTGCACTGGCATCGAACGTGGAAAATCAAAGTAACACGTACATGTCGTGGTTTTAGCGCCGCCATGACATGGGATCTTGGGATTCTTTTTTTCTTGTTGACAGGGCACGTTGTTCTTGAGATACCCGCGTCGTTACGAGCAGCACTGTGTTGTATTTAATGAGACAAATTATTAAAAGTGCTTACGTAAGACAAGCAGCTTTGTGTTGACGCGGCTCGGTGGGTTGGGGTACAGCTTGAACGGTGACCACGACGACCTCGACGGCCAGCACGAGCATTACGACCCAACACCTGTCGAGAACCCACCATGTCTCGAATACGGGAAGTATGGAGTCCGAACCTCGAAGCAGAGATGCGGAACATTCGCGAAATGATCGACCAATATCCATATGTCGCAATGGTATGTGTCATCTCCTGACCCCCTCTACATACCACATCACACCCAGGGACCCATTACCGACAGGATACCGAGTTCCCCGGCGTCGTCGCAAGGCCTATCGGTACCTTTAAAACGTCGTCAGATTATCACTACCAAACCATGCGTTGCAACGTCGATCTCCTCAAGCTCATCCAAATCGGCATCACGCTCGCGGACGAGGAAGGTAATTTCCCTCAAGACGTCACGACGTGGCAGTTCAATTTCAAGTTTAGCATCGGGTGCGTAATAGGGTGCTTGGTGATTCGTGATTCGTGGGTTGTTGAGATGTCCCTTTTTTTTTTTTTGGGTTTAGCGAAGACATGTACGCGCCAGAATCGATCGAGTTGTTGCAGAAATCGGGGATCGATTTTCAGAGACACGAGGAGATGGGTATCTTGCCAAACGATTTTGCAGAGCTCTTCATCACCTCTGGTCTCGTCCTCGTTCCGGAAGCCAGGTGGATATCGTTTCACAGGTGAGTGGGGATTCTACGTCATCCGTCTCTCTTTTTTCTTTTTTTTTTTTTCGCAATCTGGCGCGACGGACCCAGTCGCTCATCGTCGTTTTTTTTTTCCCTTCGTTATGACAGCGGCTATGATTTTGGCTACCTTGTCAAGCTATTGACCGCCATGACGTTGCCAACATCGGAGGACATCTTTTTCGAGAGTCTTCGGACGTGGTTTCCGCACTGCTACGACATCAAGTTCATGATGCGCGCTTGTAAGTCGCTCAAGGGAGGATTGCAAGACGTCGCAGATGACCTTGGTGTACGTCCCTTTCCTTGCACCCCCGATCCCTCCCCGAGATAATCAGTGACGTTTGCGAATCCAACAGGTCATGCGGATAGGCACGTCCCATCAAGCAGGCTCGGACTCGCTCCTCACCGCCTCGACGTTTTTCAAGATGCGGGAGCTGTACTTTGGCGACGAAGTCGACGACGGGGAGTACAATGGCAAACTCTACGGACTCGGGCTGACGTTTTCCGTCCCGAACGGGTTCACGGACAGCGTGCGTGGTGGGGCGACGATCGCGGAGCGGGATGATCGGAGTGTCGTTGGTGCGCTCGCGAGGGATGGGCGGGATGCGACGACGACGCCGGGGGTTGGTGGAAGTAATGGGCAGAGCCAGAGCGGCGTGATGGGGATCGGGGTGCCGATTCCGACAGCGTCGTCGTTGGGGGGTGGATTACCGTCTGGGACGACGTATGGGCCTCTTGGGGGGAGTAATCCGTACATGCGTACGGCGATCGGTGTCGGTGGGCGATGAGAGGTGGTCGTATTTTCTTATTTATCTGTTGGTTGTTGGTTTCGATGGACTGTAATTAATTGTATTCGAGCAAAGAAAAACCGCATTGTGTTTTTTTTTGCGTCGTGGTGAGGGTATGTATCACGCATGGGTGAGGTTCTCCCTCCCTCGCCCGTTCGTGCTGAATGAAGCGGGACAATCATCGATCCGGGCCGATCTTACACTGTTGGGTGGGATGACTCGGTAGTACATACCGAAAAAAAAAAAAGTGACAAGGATGGCGTGTATGTAACTGTTCGATTCAGAGAGCCTACAGATCTCACCCTCCCGGGCACGTACGAAATAGTGGGTCAGTGCCGGTGCCAGTGCCTCGATCCTAGTAGTTAAGTCTCAGCCTGCACGTAAAACCATCCCGCCTCAGCGTGATAGCAATGTTTCCAAAACAAATAAAAATGAATTCTAATTCTGATACGACGTGCAAGAACAAATCTCGACCGCCGGTAACCAGTCAACAAAGTGTGCTAGATATATGCGAGGACCGTGCGTGGTGCTCGAATTGATTTTGAGAACGCACAAAGGCAGACGGAGTTCGGTGAATGAATTCAGCGCGCGTTGAAGCGGGAGCGGCACTGCTGAGGTTGAATTTATAAACACCGCACAGACGGCACGAACGGCAACACCAAATTGACGGTTGCCACAGGTGGGATGGTTTTGCATGCGTAGCCCTAGTAGTACTGTAGTAGTATATAAAAAAGAGGACAAAAAAAAACATGAATATTATACCTCATACATCTGAGCAATGCTATCATGTTCAGAAACCCCTGCCGAGGGCCACCGACGGTGATCATCCATTGCCCAGACCCCTCCCGAGAACGATATACGCGTGATCGGCTATGCTCGTCTCGCTATCGGCTCTGAGCATGCGTCCCGGTGACGTGATGGCGAAAGTCGCCGGCGGACTGGGACCGTAGCGAGACAGGAGGGTGCCGTACATCAACTCATCGACAGGTACGGGACTCCCTGTATGCATGCGCGGACGACACTGCTTTAGTCGCGATGAAGAGAGCGTGTGAGCGCAATGGCCGACATGTCTGCTCAGCGGGAGAGAGCTCATCACCACCGTACGGAGAGGGGGGGGAGGAGAGTCGCGTATTCGTTTGCCGAGACACGAGGGAGCGTTACGCGCAAGCGTCCTTTCCGAGGATCAACGTCGCAGTCATCCATCGCAAGAGCACCGACGCGGGGCTCGCTCAAGTGAGCGAATCGACGCTGACAGTGTTCGTTTGCGCGGATCTGCGACGTCGATGCGGGGAACGAGCTCAGAATGTAAAAACCACCTAGCGTCGTCCACACAAGGGGGTGGCAACGAACGAGTAAAATCAACAAAAGGAAGTGGGTCGTTTGAGAACTGTACCGCTCACCGTTCCATGGACGGGTCCTTTTTATACTTGGAGAGCGCGAGGGTTTCGTGCCAGTTGACGTGCCCCCTTTCCCCTCATATCCGCGCGGTCCGAACTTGGCACTCTGGTCTAGAACAGACCGCAATGAGAGATCTGTTGAAAACATTACAATATCCACTCCTCTTGGCTGACCTACGGAACGTTGTAGAACGATCATCCACGCTTGGTCCGTATGGCTCTCCGGTCCTGTCTCTGAAGAGCTGTCTGATCAATTAATAGGTCGACGCAATACACCGAACGGGGAACTCGAAAATATGTCAACCGTGGAGACAGAGACCCGGGGGGAAAATAAACTCCCGAGTCTCGGCACAAAGACAGGTCGTCGGTGAAAAGCTGTCGCTCGGAAAAAAAAAAAAAAAAAAGGGACTGCATCTCATGACAGGTCCCTGCTATTGCAGCGTGGACAGCCTTCTCTCGACAAGTTCGGACTGTGAATTTTTTTTAGGTGGTGCCCTCCGTCCATTGGAGAGAGAGATTTGCTATTATCAATAGCGCGATCGTTCAAGGGGAGCCCGCATCGGCGTGGTGCGATGGATGGTCAGTGAAATGGGGTGGCCGCGTTCGCAGTGTTCGGCCTTTGATGGCGTGAAGAGGTGACATCGACATATTCCCCCAGACAGCTCGACACCCGGAAGCGTCAAGAGATAGGTTTGACCCCATCTGGGGTCAAGGGAAATACGATGGGGGCAACAAAAGCCCGCATCGAGAAACGCGGCCCATTCCTTTGGCGTCGTTGAGCCGAGAGTAACATATTCCGGTGGAGCGGGCCTATCGATCAATACATATTTATCAGCTGGTCAACAGCGGTCAACAGAAGGCCGCTTTTACACGCGATTGTGAGGAAAAGAGCGGTACGCACGCCCTCGGGGATTTGACTATTGAGGGGTAAATTAATTCAGTTGTGAGACAGCGGCTAAGATGACGGGCAATCTCCAGACCCTACCCAACGGTAACTTCAACATCTCGGAGAGGAATCCTGCATAGTTTGTAGCAAATGGGTAGGCTGTGCAGACCGGCCTTGTGGGTTTCGCACTGGCGTTGGCCTAGACCCGATCCTGCGGTGGAACGTTACAAATCCATTTCTTGTCATGAGAGCGGAAAAAAATGGCTTCTGGGGGGATACTCACCAGGTCAAATAGCTCTATCCATTCTCGTTGTTAATTGTGATGGAGGCACCAAATTTGTCTTGCTGGCTCTCATCACAGCTACCACTACCACGTCGCATGGCATCGTAATTGTACGACATCATTCCTTGAGATTGTTCCTGGCGCTCTCGCCGGCTCACCTACCGACAGAACCAGTCAAGGGTAATGTACTGAAAAAAAAAAGTCAAGAGTCTCAAAGAGAGACTCGTGACCATTGTGACTACTTGATCGACCCAGGACGAGACCATTTGACGAGACCGAGATAAGGAAGTGATAAGGACCCATCCACGGTCGCCCAGACAATCGATACAACCGAGTTATCGGCTAAGCCAAGCCTGTGACGCAATATATTCACCTGGAGTTAATTCTATGCTCAACGGCGATACCCTCTCTCTCAGGTGACGGTTCTATCATTGAGCCAGAGAGTCGGTACGAGCGTTCACTTCCGCGCCACTTACGAGAAGAAGCCTGCAGCATGCTTGCCTAGAATCATGGGTTCACGCTGCTTCACGGTGAGGGTGTGGAAGGTGTCTTACATACGCAACAAACGTTGATAGTACAAACCATATCCAGACCGACGGAAGCGTGCAGCCGCAAAAAAATCAGGCTAATTCAACCTGCAACACCCATACTCAATAACCTTGTTGCTTTTTTTCTTTCTGCAAGGAGGGGACGTACATAATTGCTGGGGAATATTCCTTTCATTCCGTCACTTGAATACCCTAAAATTGTAATCCGTCAATCGTTTGAATGAGGAGGGGGAGATGTTTTCTCACCTTCCCACCATCCGTCCGCACGATTTTGACCGCCATATGGTCCAGAAGAAAGCTCAAGCACTTCTCCTTCTTTCATGCTAAGCTCGTCTGGGCCCTGGGCTTCATAATCATATATCACTCGCACTGGCACGCATTCTCACTCGTCATTCAATCGGGCTGACAGCGGAAAGATGCCTACCGAACGGCCCAGAGGCCCGCGGCTCCCCAGAGCTCCCAGAGGGCTCGACTGATTTTACGTCGGCAGTCTCAAGATAGGAAGCTGGAACGAGTCCTTTCCCACCGTGATTGTCAGTCACTTTAACCCAACCTGAACCATCATCTTCTTCCACCACATGGACGGTCGCTCCCTCTATGGAACGTATCAACAACCGTATATTCATAAGACAGCACATGTGCATGAGAAGAATCCACTTGCCAGAAACACTCAGCTCGAAGGGCGAGGATGCTGAGAAATCAAATGCCACACGGGCTGGTGGATAATCAGGTGGTGCGTCGACCAGCACGAACGAGGACGGCGTTGGAGTATCTCCAACGTCACCAGCTGCGGAAGAATGGGTAGAAGTGGGTCTCCTCGAAGAAGCCACTCGAGGGGGTTCGTTGCGTGTCTCCTTCCGGGATACCGTCGACGAGGTCCTAGACGGCGTTTCCGCGACCTTGTGATCGCCACGAACGCCGGTACATTCCGCGGGTACCTTTCAAATATTTACACAGAAGTGCACGATGAGGAATGATTTCCCCTACCTTCAGTTCGCACTTTGCGTGAACTGAAAATCCACACGCCTTGCACGTTTTTCCGAGTTTGCTTAGTCCCCAGATCGAGGTCTGTGAGTCGTAAATATCCTGGGTGCTAAATCTACTCATCGGTTCACACCTTGCAGTAACCACACGTAGTGGGAATAGAGAATGACGAGCTCTTGAAGTCATGCGGACTGGAACCGCCTTCGTCATCTGAATATAAAACATCTCCGTCAGGCTTGGACACCCAAACATTATTCCAACCTACCGCCAAGTGCTGCCGCAATGATATCGATTTCTGTGTGGAGGATGACCTCCGATGTCGCGAAGAATGCCACTTGATGCTGGGCATCTAGATAACCCTGCAGAAGATATGTTCGCTATGAACAAGCACCACAAGCGATAGAGCTCAGTACATTCACGGCATCATCGATGTTTCCGAGCGTGTTGTCTGCGGAATATGAGGCAATTAAATTGGTATACTTTTCTACCTCATTGCCTGCACAATATGAGTCAGCACTCCCACATCAACAGGATGCGCCCCTCACGTTTCGCGCTGAGGACCGACTCCAGTTCCTGTAGCTTTCCCCGCGAACGAATAAGTTTGTTTTGGAGAAACACCTTCGGGGAGGATTCAAGACAAATTTCATCCTGGAAGAATGTTAAGTGGCCAATGCAGCCTACGAGATGCGACAACTTACAGTATCATAGTGACTTGTGCAGGGCTCGAATTTCCAGTCACTAGGTAAACTGAATGGTCTGACGTTGAGATTGACAAAAAGACTCTGGTCCTTGTGAGGTTGGATTCCAATGAGTGCAGCTGTCACGGAAGCAAGGCGATCCTTCAGTACTTCTTGATGTGATACCTGTATCGTTTGTGCCTGAAGCAGGACATTCGTGCAGCTCTTCACTAGCCGTGTCTGCAACTCCTCTGAAATTGTTGTTCCTAAAGCAGTCTCAAAGTTGAAAGGAAAGCCGCTCACGGAAACTCTGGATAATGATTGGTGAATGTACTGATGTGAACTAAAAGCTCAAGGTAACGTCACGCACATCCTCGAGATTAGGCAAATCTTCAGTATAGAACTTATCCTTGACTTTGTTAGCAACTGCGATGGAAACAAGATACACGCTTCAGGTAGTCAGTCGGTGGCCTCGACGTATGAATGAATGGCCTCACTTCTTGCTAGTAAGCATATCATCTCGGTGTTGTTCATATTGCCGCGCCGCACGGTCAGCGTGCCGATCTTGCTGAGCCTGTCCATGCTTGCAGTCTCATCACAATCATAGTAGGTAACATTGCCGGACGAAATACCTGCTTCTGGCGGTATACATCGACCTCGTTACAGTCGTCATCGTACTGAAAAGATGTCAGTACCGTAGCAGTCGAGGCTCCGCCAAGAAAGAAGACATTCCTTTTGCTTAGTCTATGCAAATAATAGATTAACTCGCTCAGGGAAGAAACCGCTGGGAACACAAACTTTGAGCCGATCCTGATAAAAGCGTTCGCGTTCCGAGAGCAATTTTTGGTAAAACTGGGATTGCTGCAAGGCACGTGAGCCTGATGCGGCCCATCCAACGAGTTACAGCAGGCTGCCCAAACCTTTCTCTTCAGGCTTTCATTTCGGCGCTCTAACGCCTTGAGGGGTTCTGTGACTCGCGCCGTGATCGTGTCAGATAGTTGAACATGGTCCTGGGAGACTTTTGAGATAGATGTAATGATTTGGGCATAGGCGTTAATGAGGGTACTAAACCAAAGCTAATCTCTGAGAACGTATCACGAGATAAAAGATGATGCCACTAACTTTTGTTGGAGAGTGCTGTCAGAACAGGGTTTCGTGGGACTATCTCCAGCAACAAGCGAGGTTGCAGCCTTGTTTTTCTTGTCCGTGGCCTTTTTCGCCAAAAGCTGAAGCTTTGACGCGTATTCGCGTTCCAGCGCTACTCGATCACGGTAAATGTCGTGAATCTGAACAAATGATGCACTGAACATCCCACACCGACTCTCCACGAACGGACTACATACATCAGTGATCAGCCCAAGATGGGCATCGAAAAGACCAGTGATACGGTCCACTTGGTCCTGGCGAAGTGTTCAACTTTCGCGGCGTCACAATCGAGAAATATGTTTTACTGGGAGGGTTTGGCCGTAACTCTCGACCTGTTGCATTCTGACAAGTCGATACTAGATGTTGAGCGTGGTGTGTCCAAGTTGAACGAATGATACAAGATACAAGTGCCACATTAATGCGATGACGCTATCACGTGTAGCGCAGTAGTCCGTTCGATTTCGCGGTGAGTACAAAAAATATTATTTACGAGTGAGTTTGCTTGCACCACAATCCGTTCGCGCCAAGTTGCATCGACATCTCACTTGCTGATCTCCGTGGAGAAAGACTTGACGGCGACACACGCTGACGCCACTGTTGGCGGGTTCTATCATTGTTTCAAAGCAGCGATAGCGTCCTTGAACTAGCTCGAATCTCGGTGTCAAATGATTGCTATTCGTGGCACCCTCCGATGAGGTGGTCCGCTGCAATGCTCTTTGCCGCGATACTATGCTGAAAGAGAGGCGTAGGGGCGGTAATCAAAGGAGATTACATGAATTGTCTGGATGTCCATGCCGTAGGTGATTGTAAACATCGCGACAAGGCGATGAGGTAAACCGAGAAGAAAACTTTTGATTACTGCGGGGACTTACGTTCCGTACCTCGCGACAAAGTAAAAATGTGTTCGCGGCGCGGCGGGAAGGTGGGGCTGTTGAGGTAGCAACGAAAGAAATGTTCGCCGCTCAAAGCCCCGGTCCGCAATTCTCGGTCGAGGCTGACAGCAGCCCGACGTGATGGGCATGTGGATTTACTTGAAAAAAACGTGCTGCCGTGAGCCCCAGGCGTGTTCGCGAAAGGTTCCAGGGCTGTACACAAGCACTGGTTCGGTGTGTACCCATATTTCGAGAGTACGGTGTTGGTTTGCTGTGAATTTTGACGACGGGACGAGCAAAGGAGTGACTTGGATAACTCCGAACCTTGCGATCCTGACCAACACCGGGCGTTGTCCAGGCCGGCCCCGACAGCGCATGGCAGAAAATCGCCTTCTCAACGACATGCGAAACTGCAAAGGTGAGCAGGTGTTGGAAACGGCAATCGATTTACAAGATGAGAGCAAGTTGGACTGGCGCGAGTACAGCGGCGATGTTCTAATCGGTAAGTTAGTAAAGAGAGCAGGCCAAGCTCGGTGGAAGCCTTTGACAAGCGAGAACGGTATCCGAGTCCAAACCTTCCGTCCATGATTTGAACACCAGGCGAGACAATTACTCTTTTGTGCGGCGGTCGTCCAGCAAGCGGGTTGTCGGCTGTCAGGCCTTCCGCGCGAATTCCTCATGTGCGCCTTGGCTCTCCTGGTGGTGATTCCGTCACCCATCCCACCACGCCCTGGAATCTGTAATCCCCCCGAATCCATTATCCAAGTGGCAACCTGACATCCGAGGCCACTTCTCGGCTCAGACAATGAAGGCAATTTACCTTCTTTTTCTCCTCGGTATGTGGGTACATACAATCCCTTCCCGGTCGATCTCTCGTTCGAGCACAGCAATCCATTACCCTCCCATAGGTGAGGTAAAGCCGGGCTCTGGGTATAAAAGGCGTCTGAAAAATGATGCATGGAGAATTGAGCTGCTAGCCTCCCGCTCGACTGTAACTGCCAGCGTCCCAGATTGCTCTCTCAGACCCCTGTTCTTCCTCTCATAATGCACCAATTTTCCATCATCTTTACTGTGTTGAGCATCTTCTTCCTCTCGGTACTGGCAGCACCATTGCCGTCTGATCAGACACTCGACGAACGGGGTGCACGGTACGGGAGAGTACGTCGACCTCTTGACCCCCTTCATGTCCCGATACTGACCACTGGCAACTCAGGGAACATGGTTCTACGATGGCTTGGGTGCATGTGGTTCTTACGACTCCAACAGCGACTCCATTGTCGCCATTTCGGCGCAGATTTATGGCACAGGGGGCAGTTGTGACCAAGTGAGTGTCCTTTCATGTTCGATACCAGCCTCTCATGTCGTGCTTCAGTGGGTCCGCGTCACAAACACAGGTAATGGAAACACAGCATACGGCCTGATACGTGACGAATGCATGAGCTGCGGCTCAGACGATCTAGGTATGTCTACGCTCCAATTGTTTCCTCTGCAGTTTCTCATCGACTTTCAAGATATGTCCATCGGTATGTTCCAGCAACTTGGTGACCTGAACACCGGTGTACTGGCCATCTCCTGGCATTTCATGCCCAAGGAATGGTCGCAGGCTTGAGTGGATCATTTCTCGCACATTGCTCTTCTCCTCGAGATCCTGCGGCTCTCGTCAATGATGAATAGATGATGATTTGTGAAGCGCGTCATCAGGACGTGTTTGCGAATCGTAACGTTTTTGTGATGTATTCTTCAGGCTATATTTGTTCCACTTTCACGAAGGAATAGGCTCAGGCAAGCCTCGATTGTAGCTCTTACGCGAATAGAATTACGTTGTGTATCTTAGATACCTTTCTTACGACCACACTTTTGTTTATGACCTTTGCTTCTCAATACAAGTCAGTTTAGTTTTTCCCGAAAAAAATGTCGAGGAGGTCGTTTATTATCGATATGTTGTTCGGTTCGCTCCGCTTGCTCGAACCAAATTTCCATCGTGTCACATTATTGTGATGGGCCCCTATATCGAACATTTCTGCATGCACCATCCCAAATGCCATCAGCAAATCTTTCAATCTGCCAACTCGGATTAGTGAGGGGACTTGATCGAGAACCTAACGAGGACCAGTCATCCGCGTGGTCATTGTAAACTCCTCAGGAGAAGTTCACCACTCCACGTCTCTAGTCATTGGTGCGAGGTTCAGGGACACCTCAACGCCAGCAGGCATTCGTTCCCGAACCAGGTCTCCCGATGTTCCACCTCCCGCATCTAGTTCTGGGAAACGCAGAGACAGATACCCCAAAGGGAATCATCGTTCGGCCCAATCGCTGATAATCAACGAGCATTGAACGTTGCCCACTCGAGCCATTTTCCTTTGACGCTGATCAAATACGGAATGGACCGATGGAGATCACGGTGATTATCTAGGCGAGACGAACGTTCAGTGACTCCGAAGGTCGCACTGAAGACGCACATGGAATGATAACAAATGATCATGGCATCAACGCTTCGTGGTGCCTCGCACCACCTCCCTGTCCCGCTTTACCTTCCTCGCTTGAGGGCACTCTCGACATTCATAAAGGGGTGCGCCATCGTCGGATCGCGACGTTGTTGAGGCGCGCTCAAATTATATGAGTTATCAATTGTTCGAAGCGAGAAATATAACCTCGGTAGCACAAGGGATAAATTTTTACATGCGCTTTCTACCACCGACGTTTTCATTTGCGCGAGGTGGGTCTGGAATTTCTGTCTAAGGTCTGGGCTCGTCTTTTTGCTCCGCGGCCTGTGCAAAGAGAGATGAAAACAAACGGTGGTATGGGAAGGAACCCCTTGCGCTATTTATTTCGGATCCGGGTATCTCATCTTCCCTCGACTTTGTATCCTCGCTTTCTAAAAGAGATGGACGCTCGCTCAAAGTCAGCGTACCTTTCCGTTATCGTGGTTCTCGTTGCATCACTGATCAAAGCAGCGATGGGCTACACTCGGAACATTTCTGGTCTCGAAGCCAAAGTGCGGTGTGCCTCTCCGCTCCATCTAGAAATTAGCAACGCATTACCCACCGCCCATGATCCGAGGGGGACTTCACAACCCAATGTCGTTCATGAAAGAATCAGGTTCCTAGTTTTGCAAAATGCAGTGGTTGCATCCTCCTTGTACTGTCCGATATGCATGGAGAAGCGCATCCATTGACTGTGGGAGGCGACTACTTTCAACACACGTTCGTCCCTCGTTCGGCGCGGTTTGAGTTGTTGTCCAATCGCAATATCAGTCGAGTCCACGGGAAACTACATCAGCTCAAGCCCCTGAACGTATGCGCATGCCACCAATGCTTCTATAGAGTCTCTGGTGAACCTCCGTGATTCGCCGAGCGGGCACCGCGACTCCAAGCTTGCGTAACTCGTGTCTTTGTTGCATCGACAACAGCAAGCTCCAACGGCGTTACGCACCCTGTTCTTCAAGTGATACTCGCAAGTCTGTGCAAAAGTATAAACACCGGATGGGGTATTGTTACAATCAAAATGCAGGGTCATGTACAAGTGAGTATGTGGTAGCAAACGTAATTGTTCACGAATAAACCCACCGACGTCGTCAATGTCGTACATGAGTGAGAATCAAGGGGATTGGAGCCAGTAGATCATGCACAAAAGAGAAAATCACTTGACATCAAACAACATTAGCGTGCTTTGCGTGACCGTAAATTGTCCGTATTCCAAAAAGTCAAGATCAAAGTTTGCTCATGAAAAGGCAAAGTAGATGCAAGCCAACGTAACGCCAAGAGGGATCCTCAAGCTTGGAGCATGTTTCTGCCAGGCAGCACTCGACTGCGTTGGCGACGGGGCGGTCGAAGACGTTACAGTGACTAGGGTAGGTGAAGAAGAAGAAGAAGCTGTTGTCTGACTCGAGGGTGCCGTAGTAGTCGGTAACACGCCACTCGGTAACGGGGAGCCGGTTATGGGTGTCGGGGGAGATACGCCAGAGCTGCCAGGTGAGTTTGAATTGCCTGGTGGGGTCGAGGCAGGCGTTGACGAACCTGCCGAACTCGACGGGAGAGGGATCGGTGGCACCGAAGTCGATACAGCTGCAATGTTATTGTTGGTGATCGTGAACTCAGGGCTCGCGTTACCAGAATCGCCGAACACTGTCATGAGCAATGAGCATGGCGTATCATGTAGCAAGTGCGACGGCTACTTACGGACAACAATATAGTTTGTCCCGGAGGGGACATCAGGTACCGTGACCTGAGCGTGTCCAACAGAATAGTTGAGGTTGGTAGCAAGAGGGGAGTCTTGATAAATTGTTAGCGTCTGCCCAGTGATAGCCGACGTGTCCCACCACATGCAATGTTGCTGGAGCAACGTGCACGTACGGAGATGGACTCCCTCAGCCACATTGAGTAGAACACTTACTTAGCATGAGGTTCTCGCTGTTGTTGTACAGATAGCCAAGAATCAACATCCCGACCGGGTTGGACTGGTTCACTGGCAAGTTAGTAGTACTCCTACAGAGAATGAGTGTGCGTTCGGCATGCAGTTGAGAAGACGGGCAGCCTACCAGGTCACCGTCTCCGTCTGACCAACCACCCAAACGGAAGAGGCAGTCGGACTGGTGATGGGGGGCGATACGACATCCCTCAAGGCTAGGGGCAAGGCCGAAACGGAAGAAAGCAAAGTCGTTAAGAGTAGAACGTATCGGATGAACATGATCATCTCTCTTGGCTGTTCAATTGGTGGGGGGGGGAGGATGTCCGAGAGAGAGAGGAAACCCTTCAAATCAAGCGAAGAGCTTCACCGGAACAAGACGGGCGAGGGCTCGTGCCATTATATTGGCAAGCCGTGCGAAATTGGCGGGGACCCGTGCCGTACCTTTGTCAACCTGATGTAAAGTAAATTCGGACCCTGCCCTTTCAATGTCGGTTGTCAGGAATCAAACACCTCCTTTGCAGGTCTTCACACTTGTCTCCCGCTACACGTCAATCACTGGCGATTCCATCAAGAAGCCCTGCAAAAATAGTCTAGACGATCGTCGTCTCTTATCCAGGCTAGGCTGAGCGCTCGCCGGGTTTGTCCAGAATGAACGGTGGGGTTTTACCGGCGGCACCGATACCCTAGACATTCAACGTTTCAACCCTGGCAGTTCGTCTGCTTCAGCCAAGCACTCTTCCATGCGTATGGAACCCCATCTTGTTCACACTGATAACGGAAATGGTTACCGCATGGTATGCTTCAGCCTTCAACAGTCCACTCCCGATCTCCACCCTCACGCTGAGTTGAACAACGCTCATATTTGCGTGCCAGAGTCTAGGAATCTATACCAACTTCTCTTCGCAGGGCTTCATTGGTGTCTGCACTATCTGCCGAGGGGCATGTGGTGTGGCAGGCTTGGCAGCCGTGGAGCAATAAATATGTCAAATGGTATCTAATGTAACTGCACACATGATTGCTTCAACCTCACAGTCTTCTCAATTGGGCGAGGGAATTGTGGTATTTTCCCTTGCATTCATTCATATTTCGTTGTCATATATCAGCCTTGCGGTTGCGTTAGAAGCGTGGTGCCAACTTACTCACATCACCACAGCCGAGGATCAAGATTGCTTTTTGGCAACCCACAGTTGCATCCTTTCCCTCCCAGTCTGACGCGAATTGGTTTCGTTTCCTGTCATGACCTTGGTAGTAATGCGTGAGGTGAGTTGCCCGGATGGTGAACGCGCTGACCCATCCTTTTGAAAGGGAGACAGATTCGTACAATGTCCTCGTGAGTGCCCTTGATAATCTCGGCTAACTTAGAAGTTCATATCTGGGTCTGGATGAGGTATAGTACCTTTTCGTCCCTGAAACGTGCCTGTCTTTGGCGATTCGTGTGGGTAGGTCTTATCCATGGCCCCAACCCTCTTATTCTACACCTTGTATGTACCTCAAATCGTATATATTACCTGTCCTATCATTCACATTCACTGGCACGGCATTCAACTTCCCCGTCCACTATCGCCCTGCATACCTTTCATTCCATCAAAAACAGTCCAGCTTGATGCTTTTCGCCGGGCTACCTCCCTGCCACCAAACACCGTAGTCCGGTCGAAGCTTGGATTCAAGACTGCAGACTGCCACCTTCTTGCCTCGTGTATCAAGACAAAATCTGCAGGTCCTCCAATGAATGGTACGAGACTGTCGGCAGCCTTCCCGTCGAGGCGACCAGTTTCCTCCATGGCGCCGATAGCCTCCTTCGAAGTAGTGGATACTGAACGCTTGTTTTTCCTATCAGTACAGTCTAGACAGAAACCAAGCGTTTAACCACATACCAGAAGTTCCCTCCATCCAGGCTCGGTCCCGACCTGGAACAGCCCCACTTCTAGACAAGTCAGAGTCAGTGGATCGAGGTATCCTTGAGGCGTGAATGCATTTTCCACGTTATTCACGCTCAATGCGACATGGACGCCGTAATCTCGCCAGATCGTGGCAACATCAAGGGTCCGGTCTGCGAGTGGAACGCTTCGAGTTCCATCAGAACTGGGTCGACCCATCATATAAATGTCACTTTGCGGCAAGGCGACAATTTCCAGGGGAAGCTCATCCAATTCGGTGCGCAGTCTCACCCACTCCTTGGCTGAGAACATTCCAAGCCGCGTAGCGTGCCCGATAGTGACACGTCGATTCCCAGCGCTTGCTTTCGTCCATCCTATTTCCCTCATCTGACGGAGTACTTCCCACACCATCGGCTCTGCATTGGCGTCTAGGTTGTAATCGAGGTGGAAATCGGCGTGAAGATGATAGTCCTGAGCCAATTTGAGGATGTGTGCGATGTTCTTGTGTGCATGCTCCCGGGATGGTTCCACCCACGGCGCAGAGCCGACGACCGATATCCCATCGCGAGCGAGAGCGGTTTGGAGTAGTTTGAAGTTATCCCCTGCTATCTCGGCTGTAACTGATGGATACAATGCTTCCTGAGCGAACGCTTCAAGGGCTCTGGGTGTGAGACTTTTTTTTTTTTTGGCAAGGTGTGGTCACTCACCAACGCTTTGAATGTCGCACGCGTCTTTCCACTCGGACTTGACTTTGAGCCCGGCGTCTAGACATGCCATCCCGACGGTCGTATCAATCTCAACGTATGCTCGCATCTTCGTGACACCAGCTTCCACGCTCTGGCGCACGAGCCGTGTAGCACGAGCGTGGAGATCCACCAAACGATCTGGAAATCTAGCCTTGGCTTTATTGGTCACTTGCAAGGCCTCTGGAAGGGAGCTTACGGGAGGTGAGCATTAGACTTTCCAAGGATGGAACGCGACCAACGCTCACCCTGTCAGGAGCGGATCACACTGCTCCATAATGAAGCACTTGTCCAGGTGAATATGTGCATGACACAAGCTACGGGAGAACCGGAATAGAAGACGTCGTGTTCGCTATGCGTTTTGGAAAAATGGCTTACGATGGTAAAAGGGTTCCACCGTTGCCTGGAATTAGAGTACAGCGGCCCGCTGTTGGTACCGCAGGCCTAGATTGGTTGTCGGAAGGCGCGATGCTGAGCACACGTCCGTTGAGACATTGGACATCCCAGAGCTGTCTTGCCAGATCTACGTCTTCGTATGCCAAGTGGACATTTGTAATGAGTGTTCGCTCCTCCTCCATGATGTCAGCCTACACGTCGTGCCCGGTGCGAACGGTGGAATTGCAAAGATCAGTCAGAGAGGGGACACCCTTGGTCGTTCAGCGTTAGCAGGAACCTGATAATGGGGATGGAGTGAGTAGCACACGGGGTCAGTGACCAGGAATAGGTGAGACAACTAAAGCTGATAATAAAAGGTGGGAACAGTCACTCATTAATTCCAAGGCTAATCTCGAATGCGCTCAATTCGACCCAAAAGTCAGTGTTTAGAACTAGGTTACATACTGGGCAAGGAATCAATGAATCCGAACGTCACCAGATCAAGATGCCAAAGTTTTCCGGAACCATTCCACCGTCTGTGACAGGCTGCCCTCGAACCCTGCCTTGATTTCCTCGTAGGCAAGGTTTGGGCGACACGCGAAACCATGGACGGTTCCTGGGTTATAGATTAGACGTGAAACGGACGACGGACCGAACTCACCCTTGTAATCCACGAACTCGTACGGAACAAAGTCTGCCTTACTATCTTTGCGCGCTGCGAAAATTGCCTCGGCCTTCAAGCGCATGTCTTGGGAAAATGCCATGTCCTCTGTTCAAGAGTGTCAACTCATGGCAGATCAAAACGAATGATCTTGAACCAACGTTCAGCGCAAGCCCATGCACTCGGTACCTGAAACAATGATGTATTGAAACTACACGAACGAACCAAGCAGGGCATACACCCACGTCAATAACTTTGATCGACGCCTCTGTCAACGAAGAAGGGTGACAGAGCACGATGCTGTCAAGAATTTTCAAAGGCACGAGACGAACGGCAATGCCAGCACCGAAGCAATACCTGGTGTTCGATAAGTATTTTTGCACGTCTGTACGGATGACATCCCTGACATACCCCACAGCGCCAAGCTTGTGGTATCCTTCCTGCTCACGGACGCATTTGATGAACTAGAAGAGAATGAGTAGGAGACGTCAAATCAGCTTGGCTTGAGATGTACCTCGGCAGCACGAGGAGTGACAACGGATGGACGTGCACGGTAGAAGATCCGAATATTCCAAATGATGCGAATGAACAAGCAGAACTTGTCCCACAATGGCCAGGGACCAGGATGGTCTGGAAGCAACTGAGCCTCCATGCTGTCCGGTTTGAGCATAGGCTGGCCTGGACGTGGTATGAGTTAAGGGAGGAGCGAGGGTTTGGACATGATACGACCATCGAACAAATCAGGGACCCAAACATCGCAAGCAAGCACCTCGGCGATCTTGTCCGCGATGAGCTTGTTGTTAACCAGCTCAAGCCCGAACCCGTCAGTGAGGAAAATTACACCGAATGTTTTCGGCGTCGGGCCGGAGACACCTGACACAAAGTAAGCATCTACACCATTCACCTTTTTGACAGATCCCGAAGGTGTTCCGTCAAGAATGGAGCCTTTGATGCAGTCTGGACAACTCATTAGCAAATGGGAGGCAAAAGGTTGGACTCTGCCTACCACTACAGACTTTCCTTTTGAATACCCCTTGTACGGCCCTTTAAGCATGCGTGGCTCCACGGCAAGCCTGGACAGAGGTCTCCCACGCTAGAAAAGTGACGTTTCCGCAGTAGCGAATGGATCATCATTGCGTGGCCCGAATGTGTCACAGGACATGACTGTCCAAGCCCAACATTCTTCTCTTGCTCCATGGTGTGTAACTCTTTCGCAGGGATTGTGGAGGAGACCTTAAGCAGGATCTTACTTATTTTTGGATTCGGTGTTTACTGTCCAACAGGGATCATTGCCTCATGTCAGACATTACATGCGGTGTGTCCGTAGGATGGATATATCTATAATGGATGTATCTCGTGGAAGCAGCTCGAGTGCAAGCGAAGCTTACGTGGAGCTAGAAGTCGTCGATGGTGGGGCCACTTGGGTGCGTGGTGACTTTTTGGGGGCCGACTCTCCAAAGGTTTCTAATCTTGTGTTAAATTTACTGCTTCACAGTTGACTTGTCTTCGTTGCGCACCTTTTCGCCTCTCGCTAGGTTCTGGGTAAGAGTTTTGCCTCACTGTTGTTAGCCTTCGCTTCCTCGTCCACTTCTTCGTTCCCAGGTATCCTGACGTGACCCGGCGTCCACTGTAGAGAAAGTCCTGCAGGACGGTGTCCTACGAGGGTATGTTTTTCACGGCGTGGTTCCTGTTTGGGGCACTGGTTGACGATGTTTCATATATTGTAGTGAGATCGCTGGCGGTCTGAGATTGTCGAGGAAGGTCCATGAGGTAGTAACCTTCACCCGATGTTGCCCATGGATATCATCTGGTCCATTCGCGTATTATCTGTCCGATAATTATACCGGTGGCGTTTACAACCTAGTTGCAATCAGCGATCCACAGAGCACGTGTAACACTCTATCACAGTCGCGCACCCAAGTTACTATAATATTCCTGATTGGCATGTTCAGAATCTGCGCCTTTTTCTACTGGTGCATTATGGATGCTTACAGTAAGCTTGCAGCGAGGGAACACGCAGAAGTTCGCCGTTCACCGGCCCGTAACGGAGTTGACAGCGCGGAGATAAATGAAGCTCCGACGCCTAAATAAACTAACCGCGCTTCGATCAAAGTTCACTTTTGGTGAGGGACTTTTATTTCGTCGGGTTTTGACCAGATAGTTCCATGTCAAAATAATACATTTATTAGAAACCCAATATTTGTGTTGTGAAAGCTATAGTTTTGCCTTACCTCAGTTGCCGCTTTTGAGCATGTAGGATGGGATGGTTTCAAGCTGTGCCAGCTCATTTGTGTCGTCCATGACGGTATGTTTCATACCGCTATTGCGTACGATGACTTCGGCAGTCATCTGTGTCGGCACTTACATACATTCCTCACTTCCTCTTGTCCCTACAACTCAAGCTTTTCTAGCCATTATTTCAAGGTCCTGCGAAGTTGAACGAACTCGATCCGAGCTGAAACGACCAAGATCGTGCAAAATATCCGGCAACTTGTTGACTGCAATCCCGTGATGGCATCATCCCACACAACTGATTCTTTTTTTTTATTATGAAGGGGGTTTCAGTGTCTGTTATCTATCAGACTCGAATGG
>JBBPRH010000396.1:0-21528 GCA_038092915.1 Boletus pseudopeckii | reverse complement strand
CGGACGGCGAATAAATAAGATGGCAAGGACACATGTGTTACAAATGTGATCAACTGCGCACATGTGAGGCAACACGGGCCCAACAAAAAAGACCCAATGGATGGCCCAACTGAGACAAGCTAGGACCTATAAAGAATTGCGTGAATCGTAACACAAAACATGTCAAAGGTTCACGGTCCGTCACGATGAAAGAAAAAGAATCAGAATCAGAACTCTGAAGAAACAAAAGCCACGTGGAGCCCGCGCAGCATTGGTACGCTACACGTGGCATGGCGTAATACCGCTCGTAGTACTTGGTATCCGTGGGCATCTGTTATTTGTCGCCTTTCTCTCGTTCGAAGAACGACAGTAGAGCGATGGAATTTCCTCCGGATGCAATGACCGCCGAGTTTACCTATGGATAGGGTGCCAATCGAGAGGTGGACAGGGCGGTTTCGTCAGACCCGTGGAAAGCGCGTTGCGGTTGCTGATTAGAGAGTGGAGACAGGGTCAGGGCCCAGTGGAATGGACCAGTACTTGCATGGTATGACATCCGTCCATTGTTTTGCAGTCCATAAGGCGGGGGTGGTGGTGGGTGAGGGCCTGAGTAATGCACAAAGTTGAATGAACTTGATGGTGGTGAAGGTGAAGGCTCAGGGGCGGTGGGGCTATGCTGAGAGTAGACGTCACTTCCAGACACTGAGCCGACGGAAGACGTTGAAGCGAATGATGCGCTCTCATTACTTAGACGTGCTCCTTCTGGTAATTGGTGCAATTGACTAGGGTTGCACTCCTCCTTAATTGCAAGTGTAGGCGGCTTGCCCTTCTTTTGGCGTTGAGTTGGGGCCACATGTCCCTCCTTTTTCCGAGACCGAGCATAGCGGAGACCACAGCTAAGCCACAAAACATGTGAGGCGTGTGAGACAGGAGAAATGAGGAATATTACGAACGCGTTACAAAGCTCCTTGTTTGCTGCTCCGACCTTTCCTCCATTCCGGGCTCGAAGTCACCTTGCAGCTTATGCACCGCGGGATCCCGACAGGTCGGTTGCTACTCCGACCAACCGGCTCCCGCGAACAACCTGGACTTACCCGGTGCTGGGGTGGAGGGACAAATATACTCTGAGAGGAAATGGGCATGTCGATATTGTCGGGGCAGTGCCTAACGGCGTAATCTGGACTTGGTATGTGCTGATATGCGTGCTGAGAGCCTCTTGCGTCCCTATAATTCGGCGACTCTGAGGGCCTGCTGGATGGCTGCGAGCCATATTGGGTTTCATGAAGTGGGCATGGAATAGGGAGTGAACTTAGAGTATGCATTGGGCTACTGCTTTGCGGCAACCGGTTATAACTGAGGAATGGAGACAAGTCCGGGTGACTGGACCAAGCCAAAGAGGAGTAGGACGGTGAGGAACGGCGACAGCGTGTCGACCGGGGGCGGGGTGTAAGAGCTTGGCGAAAGATCATACAAATGGTGCTTCGTATAGCTGTCTTGAGCTCGATTTGTGTGAGAAGGATGCGCAGAGTTTCCTGTATTGTTGCGGAAACTGTGCTGGATGGTATGACAGGCAAACACGATCGTACCTAAACATCAGCGTCAGCAACACATGGCATGACGTCAAACAAAGCACAGACCATGAGGTATGAAAACACTCTCTACTTCACCAACGACATTTGGCATCGTGCCAACGATCCTCCATCCTCTCATGCAACTAGTCTTGGCACTACTGTCACGCACAGAAGTCTGGACCACCAATGCATGTTTTGTGAGCTCTTGAGCGGAAGGCTTGTTGGAATACTCGGGGCTGGAGTTGGGTGGCCAGCTGAACAAGACACTATGGTCCTGGGTGGTGGTGTTGGACAGGATTTGGAAGACGCGGGTGAAGAGGCCAGGCTGTGGACAATAGCAGTGGAGTCTCTGGTCTAGGAAGGAGATATTTTAGCGAATCAGTGAATAGGTATGGGAGACGGCTGAACGTGCGGGTCTTGTGACCGCGAATCAAATGTGGTGTGTCTCTCTTTATGTATGCTCTTGCATTTGTGTGCATGACCCTCGCACACAACAGGCCAGGCCCAGCCACCACACGCTCGGGAGCCTCCCCAACTTACTTCGTTCCTTGGCGCGATAGGTTCTACTTCAGGAAAATTTAGACCAGATACTGGAGTGGGTGGACGTTGGAGATGTAGAGAAGAGACCAGAGCTCATTCTGAGTAGGTGATTTTGGTCGTGGAACACAGCGGTTGCTCATCGGAGGATAGCATATGAACCATCATTGGATCAAGCTGGACATGCCACTGGACCTATGTCTGCCCTTGTGAATGCGAGTCTATCAGCAATGTTCATTCCTGCACTACATGTTGTGTCTCAATCGTAACGCTCGTAGGAAACACTTGCGAAGATCGACATTTTCGCTCCTGATCTTCATACTTCGCTCCTCTCACGTAACCTTTCTCAAATAGTGGATGTGATCTTTGTCAGTGACCATGGAATGGGCGATACCAGCGAGGTCGAGTGGATTTACCTAGATGGAGATGACATACTTGGTATGTTTCTTCCCCTTCCAATGAATTAAGCCATTTCCCGTTTTTCGATGACTGCTGATTCTTTAACCACACAGGCGGAACATGGAACAATGTCACGCACTATGATGGATGGCCTTCCTTTGGACTTCGCTTCTCAGAAGGAACTGACGAGCCAGTTGTCTTGGAGAAGCTCATTCGTGCTTCCAACGAATCACAATTCAGCTGCAAGTTCCAAGTGTATACGACTCCGTCGTATACTGGCGGTAGGCACCTGCGCCATGATACTTTCAGACTTGAAAAAAATGAATTATTCCCATATAGATTATCTTGAGGAACCATCACCCATGCCTTCACGCTACCACTTTTCTGCAAGCGAGCGGATCGCCCTGGGTTGTGCCAAAGCTCGGGTACGCCCTGACGAGCAAAGAGATGGGTGAAGATGGATGAGCATTGGTGTAAGCTACTCTCTTCTACACCAATCCGTGCGTTGATCTTACTTGCTCGATACAGAACCACGGCTACGACAACGAGGAACCTTCCATGCGAGCGGTATTCGTCACACACGGTCCCTTCTCGCATGGTGCCAAGCTTTCCTCCTCACCCGATACCCAACCCTCTGCTTGGCACTCTGTCACCGACGGCACCTATATCATACTGGCTTCGCAAACATTGAGCTTTATAACCTTTTACTTGATATCGAAGCATGGGCTGCGCCGGACAACGGGACGGCTGGCTTTTGGGACAAGTATGTTGACCTGTGATGCATCCTGCCTGGGCAAATGGCCCGGTAGATGGAGCCAGGATGTAGGATATAGATCATCTAGCACGCAGAGCTGATGTTTCACTTGGCTCGTTCTAACTAAATGAATACAGATGAAAGCATGTGAATATTCATTTCTCGTCATCTATCCCTCATTTACTTGAAGAATTCCCTCAGCATATCTCCAAACCCTTGGTAGTGCCTCCACATCTCGGAGCACGACATAGTATTCGAAAGGGAAAGAATCCAGGTAACATTCCATCGTAAGTTCCATCTGGCCGGTAGTGGGCGAAGGCTTGTAGGAGACTTGGGAAAGTGTGAAGATGGAAGGTTGATTCTCACCTGACATGATAGAAGTCCTGGCGGCTGCCGGTCGGATTCGAAGTGGAAGACGCATTGTTGAGCGCGTCGAGGACAATAAAAACCACCAACATTCTCATTTCTCTCGCCTTCCTCAGCATCCTCCTCAACTTCTCGTGATCCTGACAGATGGCGTCCGAGATGATGATCTCGAGTTGCCAGAGCTCCCTTCCGCTTGTACTGCCCAAACTCTCGCGTGCAGCTTTGAGCACGGATAGAGAGCCTTCGAGGACCGTGGCGACGTCCTTGCGTGACTGAGAGAACGTGAACGCGTTTAGGACGCGACCGCCTTCGGTCGGTGAGGATCCCCAGTCTTTTGCCCCCGTCATGTCCGAGCCGAATCCGCGAATGAGCTCCCATCCTTTTTCAAACCTCGCCACGCCCACCTCCCCAGCCTCGAGCTTTCCGAGCGCTTGGACAACCAACATCACCGTTTGATATGCTAGATGAACTGCGCCACCGCTCGAAGCATCCCCGGTGCCCATGGACGCGGAGTCGTTGATGGCCAAAAAGACTTGATACTCCCGCTTACTGGGTTTTACTCTTCGCATCCAGATCCTGTCCTTGGTGTACTCGCTCGCCACCCATCCTACTACTCTCCTCATGTTCGGTCTTTTGCCACTCCGGAAGTCTCCTCTCAATCGTGTTGCAAGAGTTGGGGCTAGAATGAGGCGGAGGAATTCACAGAGAGCGAGAGAGGGGGATGGAGTCAGCGTTGTATAGAGGGCCCAAAGATGCGAGGCAGAGGCAGGCGTGGGGTTTGAAGCATGATTTGTCAAGGCACTGAGAACGAGCTCGGAGGAGGGTATCTCTGGGTCCGGTTCTGTGTCATCCTCGGCTTTAGCTGCGGAAAGGTCAGGGAGACGGTGGGGTTGGGCATTGGTTACGCCGCTATCTCGTTCCGTGTGTAAAATAGCACCCTCGATGTCGGGAGCGGGACGCTCAGCCGTTTTCTCGGCTTCCAACCTCTCCATCGCGACGTCTTTTGCTTCCTTCAGATCCTGTTTCTTATCTAGGGAGTTGAACTCGTCGATATCCATGGCATCGGTGTCTGTCTTGTTGTTTCCCTCATTGACCAGCTTGAGTTCTCTCATTCTTGCAACCTGCTCCTCGTCCGCAGGACCGAGCGCCTGCATGTCATCACCCTCGGGGGCGTCTGAATCTCCCTGGTGGGTATATTCGACCTGCTCTGCACTTCCATGTTGGGGAGTTAGTAAAGGCTGTGGCGAGGCGTTGTTGGACTTTGAGTGCATCCCCGAGGGATCGCAGAGGGTTGGGGGATGGAACAGGAGGTCGCTGATTCAGGAGCGGAGCTAGGATCTAAAGGTTGTGTTTGAGTTTGAGTTTCGGACGCCGAGGGAGGTTGAGGTTGGTTTTCAAGAGCTTCACATAGCGTTGGCTAAGCGATCAAATGGTCAAGCGACGTCGAAAACATACTGCTTTTTTCCGGGCTCAGGTTCTTCGGGATTATCGCCCCCATCAATGTCCATTTCGACTTGGGTGGGAGCAGAACCTCGTTCTCCTTCTTGGGCACTGTTACTGGGATGTGGTTCATTCTCGGACATCCCATCATCAGCATTGCCAGCGGCGAGATCGGGTTGAGTGACAGCATTGTTTTCGCTTTCCTCCTCATCAGGATTGTCTTTTTCCTCATTTGTGTCGCTTCCATCGACAGCTCGAGGTAGTTGCTGATCGCTATCCTGATGCTCGCCTGTCATTGGATCGTTGTCGGGTGTGTGATCTCTTTCCCTTTCCTCGCTTACATCTTCGCCCATCTGATCCCAATGCATGTTCATCGTCGCTGATGTCTTCCATTCCTAGGTCATCTCCGTGATTGTCCTGCTTGTTCTGATCCTCGTCGAGGCGCATGTCGTCAGGAACGTTAAGGGTATCGGCATCTGGAATACGCTGGTCCATCGGGGCACCGGAGGCATTGGGGGGTTCCATCTCATCCGGAGGAGTCTCGTCGCCTACATCGACTTCTTCCTCCCCATCTCTTTCGTCCTGTTGCTCCTCCTCTTTGGCATCTTCTGCTTTCTTTCCATCCTTCTCTTCCTTCCCTTCCCTTCCCTCCTTCGCCACGACGTCCGAGTCCTTCCGCTGATCCTCCCACGACCTGTCGTTCTGCAGCTCGTCCTCGCCTTTTCCATCGGCATCTCCTGCCTCAAACCCCCATAGCTTCTCGTCTACCGCGGATGGATCTGACTCGTCCAGCTTACCCAACTGCTCGCCTGGCCCTTCCTCCCCTTCTTCCGCCTCCTCATTTTCTTCTTCTTCAGTCTCGGGCACATCCTCCATCTCACCTCCAAAGTCCTCGCTCATCTCAATTGTATTTTCCTCGTCTTTTCCTCTCTCCCTTTGCAACTCCCCGCCGTCATCGTCATCTCGGAGCCCCTCCATTTGACTCTCCTCGATCTCCTTGCTCACGTTTTTGTTCCCAGCCCCTTCACCCAAACCTGTTCCTCCGAGCTCTGTTGCATGCCCTTTGTCATCACCAGCGGCCTCGCCCTTTTCTATTTCAGGGGGAATACAGAACCCTTGAGTTCCAAGGGTGTGTACGATGGAGCATACAACATAATCCAACTTGAAAAGTGCGCGGGTCCACCTCGCGAGACTTTCAAGCAGCTCACCTGCAAAGGACAAGAAATATGACAAGAATGGCATTACTCTCCTCAACGCTCGCTGGCGCGAAGCGTGTGGGAGGGATGAAAGATGTGCACCAGCGCTATTCAGTTGGTCTCGCAGTGTAGAAAGGTCGAGGAGGGCCGTGAATAATGATATTGTCTGAACGCCGAGTCGAATGTAGTTGTCCTCAGCCTCTTCGGATTCGGGGGTTGGTTCGGGAAGCGCTGCAGACTCCGAGCATTGGCGAAGCATGGATTGGACAGTGATGAGGAGCGCATCAATGACGCTGTCTACATTTCCAACAGCGCTGCTCTCCAGTAAAGGCTGATTTAATTGGGAGAATGAAAAACTGCCTTGTTTGCAGGTCCATTCCCGGGTGGGTTGGACGATATATACCAGCTGAGGACAGGTTGTCGACATCTCTTCGAGTAGTCCTGGGAGCTCGCTCAGGTATTTTGCAGCCTCCACGACGACATTGTAATCATCTAGGGATGGTCTGATTAATCATTCTATTTTCTAATCACGATGTTAGAAATGTACCTCAATGGAGTACGGATGGCATGATGACCCGACAGGATTGTGACACCTTGGACACACGGTCTCGCCACGTACACGCTGAAGCAGCAAGAGTTTGACACCTCCCAATGAGGCACGACTTTGGTGCTCTTCTCTATCTCAGAGAAAACGCTCATGCCCTCAGCCAGTTCCTCCAGTGCGCGAACGGAGTAACTCAGTGCGTTGTACATCGGTTCAATTTCGTCAGGTGCGTCAAATATAATAGTTTCCGAATGTCCTAAGAGAATCTGGAGGCGGCCTGCTTGCTGGCGAATTGCCATGTATTCAGAGAGGGCTTCGGACAACCTAGGTGTTGTGAACACTGTTCAAAACGCACCCTTGGATCAATATGGAGCTGGATGCTTACCCTGATCTACCCTCGAGGGCCAAAGAGTACGCTGATTCCACCACAGAGATGCCTTGAGAAAGGTCGCACGTCCCCATGTCTGAGTGGTGATCCGAAAGTACGTTCCTGAGCGCAGGAAGACACCCGCGTAGCCGGTCAAAGTAGTGTTCTGCCTTCTCCGCGCATGCCATCACACTCCTCATGGGCATCAAAGGCTGGTTTCGTATCCAGCATCCGTCCCTCAGCTTGTTGAGAATTTCGGGTTTGATGTTGTAGGACAAGCCACCGTGCTTGAGCTCTTCGAGAAGATCGCTCCAGGCCTTTCTTTTACGTAGAAGTAGGTTCTTTTTGTACTTTTCCCGCCTTTCTTTGGCTAGGTCCGGAGGGATGGTATAACTTGCGAGGGTTCTGGAAGTCAGGATAATATCCAAAGAAAGTTGTTCTACATTCTCGGCGGTATACTTCGATAGGAGTTGACGGATTGTATTGTTTATGAAGCCATTAAACCTGGCGATGGTCTGATGGAGATCCACGAGGTGAGAAGGCATGGAGGCCAAACCCGAGGGAATATCAGTCAAAATGACCACAGTTGGAAGGGGAGGTGAAGTTAGGAAGAGAGTCAGCTCCGCCTGATTGTGACCCTCAGCATCTCCAGCAAATAACGGGTTCATTTTGTCCATGATAGGTCTTAGAACATCGCGGAACTTGTGGATGATCTTGTATAGCTGATGATGGGTTCTCTGAGCGCTTTGTTTCAAGGCTTGGACGTTAACATCTTTCCAGCTGGCAAGCTTGATGAATGCTTCAACTTCTTTCTCCAGTGCCAGTCTTTGGTTCCCCAACAACGTCGAGAGCTGGGGGACGTAATGGTGAAAGTAGCGCCAGGATGAGTGGACGATACGACCAACTCGAAGCAGAGCTTCTTGATGGATATGAGATTCTCCAGGTGCTATGTAGTGGATGAAGCCCTCAAAGCTGCGGAGGTCTAGGTGGACTTGGAATTGACCGAGTGAACTGGATTGAATAAATTGGTCCCGTAGCGGTGGGAGTTGTCTGAGGTGTTCGTGTAGGCTGCTAGCATCGCCAGTTCCACTTTCCTCCACAGTATTCAACGGTCCTCGTATCAGGACTTCGTATAAGTGGAACCAAAACTCTGCCACAACATCGGTGAATGTCCGGCTCTGGGATTCCAGCGAACTCTTCCAACACGACAATTCTAACCTTCTCCACCCAACACTGAGTATGGTCAGCCCATGTTGATACTCCTTGAGGCTATTGTCACGGTTTGCATACATCTCCCAGTCTTCCATCTGCATCAGCAATTGTTCCAGGACAGACAAAAACTTGGCAATAGAAGTGGCGAAATCGAACGCTAATATGGTATCGCAGTGATCAATGAGATGTTGGAGTACCATCTGATCTGACCAATCTCGGAGAATGGAAACAAGCCGAGCACGAAGGGATCGGATCACGCTTGACGCTTTCTTGCCCTCTAGGATATTTGTGTCGGGGTAGAAGTTGAAGGACTTCGAAGAAAATGCCGCATATCTCCGTAATGTGTCCATGAAGAACAGCGAGCTGGAGAGGTAATGACTCTTTTTTCAGTGAATCTGTAAATGATGATTGACGGGTACTGATCCAGGATCACAGAAAAGTCTGCCGTAGAGCATTGAATTTGCTCGTAGTGTGACTGATTTTGGTCAGGTGGACCGTGTCGCCCATGAGTTTCAAATGAAGCGCGAGTAGTTGGCGTTGCCGATCCGGTGTCATATGGTGTGCTGGCTTGTCACTGATATGTCCATATAAGGCTTTGGTAGGCTGAAGGGCATCCTCAAAAGTGGGAAATAGCTCCAAAAACTCCCTTTCCTCGGCTTTGGCCTCCGTCGGTGCGTCATACGTCATCCTGTTTGTGTGATATGAAGAGTTAAGTTGCTGATCTCTTTTACTGTCATGGGCACGATCTATCAACCAGAGGCGATAAGCTTGTTCATAGGCAGTCCTAACCGTCACCGGTGTCAATGGAAATTGAGTACAATGCACTGCCGCGGCGACTCTTAATATGACGAGCTCAGCAACAGGGAGAGTCACACCGGGAGCAACTAGGGCCTGAGATGGTTGTGCACTGCGTGTGGAAGGGAATGCAACCAAACTGGCCGCCAATTCTGTGGTGTCCTTCTGCAAAGAGGGTTGCTGCGCTACATTGTAGACGCAACTAGTAGGACGAGGGGCGAGCACAACGGGAGCGGAATCGCAAAGAGTATCTAAGGGGGAGCATATCACGTCCTTGACAATCTTCATCAACAGCCCTTGCAGACCCCATACCCTAAATCCCAACCGACAAATACACCGGGGTTCAGCGTCTGCAAATGGCCCTTACCCAACAGGAGTGGTAACAAGGCGCGATGAGAGGCACGTCGACGTCTTGCCAATATACTCGCCAACAGATCTCGATGGAAGGCAGGAGGGAGTGAAGCAAGCGGCGACCAGTCGCCTACTTTGGGAGATACATGCATATAAATCAGAGCTAATAAACAATGGGTGTGTGAAGGTGCCGCGGTCCTGTCCAAGTACGTGCTGATGGGCTAACTAAACCAGCAATGGCGATATGAAGACGTGGAGGGTTGAGATGATGCCAGGTACCTGACGAGGGTGGTAGCATGGTCAAGAAGGGAAACCTTACTTGACTTCTGGTTGGAGACAGGAAGGGCGTCCTGAGTTGGCGGTAGCCGTCGCGAAGTTCAGCGCTCAGACTCGACGCGCTGACAGCGAATGGTCTTGAGGCGGACTCAATTGGTGGAGTTTCCAATTGTGATCACAGGCTGGAAGTTATCATCGGAGTCATCAGACTCCAGAGTCTTCATTGCACGACTTTCGTCGTGCAATCTTTGTCACAGAGCGAGTAGCAGGAGCAGCGATGGGGTTAAATGATGAGAGGTTGCGTAGTTGGCAAAGGGGATATATAAGTACTCGCCGATATGGCATTGGTCGGATTGAGGGTGTTGAAATCAAGGGTGGCCTTGACCTCCAGAGTTGAGACGAAAAGGATGGTTGGAGAGAGGGAAAAGGGCGGTAAACAGGTACAGTTGATATGCTCATAATGCATATGGTAGTAATGGATATCCGTCATACTGCATTGCATTTTGGGGGGTCCCATGTTGGGCCCAGCCAAAGTGGATGAGCTAATGCATATTGCATAATGCATTGGGTAGCTACGGGTACATATGCATTATGATGGAGCTATCAGGGTGGACAAACTGAAAAAATTGTACTGTAAACACAAATCTTGTCATTTCTCCCGGTAACGAAAACTTTCCCAACATCAAAATGCTCCATGTGAAACGGAAGCCTCGAGAAAAACCCACCAATCGCCTGCCAGTGAAACGGCAGAAGCATACCCAAGATGGGCCTGCAACCTCTTTCATTGACACAGACTGGCGACCAGCCCTCCGGGCTGTCATGAATGCTGAGGGGGATGTTCAGGCTGCTCTAATGGCTATCAAACCTCTCGAGCAAGCAGCCATCCGCCGACCAGGACTCAAAATCCGAATTCCACTTGGCCCAAAGGACCTCCAAGTCCCTCAACTCAAATCAGTACAGAACGAACTCACCCAATCCATCAAAGATATCAAAGCACGAAACCGCATCTTCAACACCCTACCGACTGTGGATGATGTCCTGGATCCTCCCGAAGAGATCAAGATTCGTGAAATGGAGATTTTCTCAGGTGGCGAGAAAGGTGAGGAAGAGATTGTAGATGTGGTGCACCACGAGATAGCTGTGGCGAGGGGCGAGGTCATCGAGATCGACTTAGATGAAGAGGATAACCCGGAGCCATGTGTCACAAGGGTTCAGGCAATGTCGTTATGTGAGCAATTTGCAGGGGCAGTGTTGGAGTATGCTGAGGCCGAGGACATCTTCAAGTTGTTGAAGCAGCTGTGTCGTTTTGCGCACACTTACGGCGACAGGAGTTTAACAATGCGAAACAGACAACTTTGGATAGATACATGTAACGAGTAGCATAGTTGAAGGCCCGGGATAAGTTGTGACACTGATGAGTCACCCTTGTCACGCATCGCCGTCTTGCATAACCATGGTAATGCATGCATTAGGTTTTTGGGGGTTCCAACCTTATGCATTATGAGCATATCAACTGTAGCAATGACTGCCCAAAATTAATCAATGTATATAAAAAAATAATTCCAGTAAATTTGCATGCAGCACGAGGTGAAAAATAAAAATTCAAACTCGGGGGATTTCGAGTCCCCATGTAGCTACGTTCAAAATATTCTCCCAAGCAAGCACACTTTAACAATCGTTATCACTTTATACTAGACTTCATCAACGGCGTCAGTTGCAACCCCCGCACACGTCGCTTCCAATGTCATCTCTAGCAACCTCAAGGTCACGCTCCCTGTGGAGCAGCCTTACGCGCCGTCTACTCTTATTGATGTCTTGTCGTATGCCGCTGAGTGGTACCCATCGCACAAGCTTAGCTTCATGACTTCCGCTCACGACTTGAGCATCCGGACCAGACTTTCAGCACTTTCAACCAGAGCGTGTGCAACCTCGTTTGCCCTCTCTTGGAATTAAACAAGCTTGTTGGATCCATCATTTTTGTTTACTTGACAGAACGCGAAGACAATACGGTACTGTCTGGGCTTGTCGGTTACGCGATCATGCCTCCCGCTCTCAGCACACAGCAGGCCCACAAGGAGGCTCACGTCACCCACGTTACAAATGTGATTCGCTCGTCTACCTGGCTCACTACCGAGGTCGAGGCAGATCGAGTGGGATCTATTCCTGAGTTGGAGATCCACCTGCTCTCCCAACTTAGGATCGTGGCAGAGGGATATAGCGCGTCGGCTGACTGGGTCACCTGAAATGTCCAGCCTGACGATGAATTTCTTCCTGACTTCCGGATCATCTGGGTTCTCAAAAGTGGTCATTCACATTCACCGAACTATCTTGGCAGCTTGCTCTTCAAAGGCCATCGCCTATAGTTTGACTTCCGAGTCTAACATCCTCAACTGCGAGTCGTTATGAGTTCTGGCTCTTCTTCCAATTTGACATGCAATTAATAGAGGTTGGTTTCGACCACGTTACTGGATCACTCGAGATGCATACTCCCTTGTTATACGGCGCATCTCGGGCCCACGTACAAGCATCTGTCATCCTGTCCGATCCCCTGCGCTTCCTTCGCTTGATTGAAGCCAATTCTATCGGTGTCACCTTTGCTCCCAACTTTCTTCTCGCTAAGCTTACCCATGATCTGGAAAAGAGAACAGACCTCTTTGGGACCTTTGACCTGACCTCTCTCACACGCATAAACAGCGGTGGTGAGACGGTCCGGCAATGGCCTTTGCCACTACGCTCAAGAACCTTACCTGCGAACCCTCCAAATTATCCTTTGTCATCTCTCCTGGTTTCGGTATGACTGAGACTTCAAGTTGGTGAGTACTGAGTACTCTAAGAAGGGTATCATGCTAACAGATTCTTTGCAGTGCTGGATGCATATACAACCCTGCCAATATCACTGTTTCTGAACCCAAGTTCGAGTTCCTGGAACTTGGCGTTCCCAACACAGGATGCGAGATGCGCAATGTCAGTTCCGAGGATAGCACCGTCACCCTTCGTCCTGAGAGTGAGAGTGGAGAGCTTCAAGTTTGTGGGCCCATGGTGTTCCTCCAGTACTACAACAACAAGCAACCGAGTCTTTGTCCGTCGAGGGTGGTCGGTACCACACCAGAGATGTTGGTATCATCCAAGAGGGTGCCTTGATATTCAGTGGATGCATCAAGGAAACCATCATCGTTCACGGTGTGTCCTATGGTATTCCTGGCTCGAGACTCACCTCCCGACTGTGGAGGGCGTCGCCCACTCTTCCCTTGGCGCCAGGCCTTACCGTGCTCCCGGATAACAATTTGAAGGCCTCGTCATCTTCTACTTGCCTGCTTTTGACATGCACGGCGAGGATGCATCCTCCAAGTTGTTTGCTACTCACCGTGCGCTGCACAATATTTCGGTCAAGATGATCACCCTTCCCCCCAGCATATCGTTCCTATCCCCCTTGACCAGATGGAGAAGACCATGCTTGGAAAGCTCACTCACTTTGGTCTTATCGCCTGGTTCAAACAGGGTGAGTTCACCAAGCACATCACTCGTGCCGAGGAGCTGCTCAGTCAAGCCTGTGGAGCCACCTTTGTCACTCCTGTGAGTGAAACCGAGAAGACGCTCGCGCACATTTATGCTGATATCTTTAACTTGGACGTTGCGGATGTCTCTGCCACGGACAACTTCTATGAACTTGGCGGTACTTCTATCGATGTTATTCGCCTCAAGAAGAGACTGCAAGTCTGCATTTGACATCGTCAACCTTCCGACCATCCAGATTCTGTCATCTTGAGTCTTGCCAACTACGTCGATACTTTGAAGTCCAAGAGTGTCAGCACAGAAGAATACGATCCTATTGCACCTCTTAACCTTACCAGTAGCAAGATGCCCATCTTCTTCGTTCATCCCGGTGTCGGCAAAGTCCTCATCTTCGTTAATCTTGTGAAGTACTTCCACAACGAGCAGCCGTTCTACGCGTTCGGTACTCGTGGTTTCGAACCCAATCATCCATTCTTTACATCTATGGACGAGATGGTTTCCTCTTACGCTGCAGCCGTCAAGCGGACTCAGCCTCACGGTCCTTATGCTATTGTTGGTTACTCGTATGGTGGTATCATTGCCTTTGAGGTTGCCAAATGTCTCGAAGTTATAGGAGGTGAAATCAAAATCACCAGTCTCATCCCCCTGCATAACAAACTCACAATGATTATTGCCGAGATGAGCCCAACCGCCACTCAAACCTGTCTTCCTCGTCCCAAGTGCTGATGCTCAACTGCGGACCCAGGCTGGTCTCCCCCCCTGGTGTGCGAACTCGCAGTGGTCCTCGCACCAATTTCACCCCAGCCTGCACAAACTCGCTATGATTTTTGCTGAGATGAGCTCCACCGCCATCCAAACTTGTCTTCCTCATCTGGAGCGCTGATGCTCAACCGTGGACCTGGGCTAGTTCTCCCCGCTGCGCGAACTCGCAGAGGTCCTCGCACCAATCTCACCCCCTCCTGCAAAAACTCGCAATGATTGTCGCCGAGATGAAACCCACCACAGACGGTGATCATCCTGGTGATGTCGAGTCAGCTTGCCGTATGGTCTCTCAGGCAGGTCATCAGTACAATCCCACCCTCAAAAAACAAACTGATCTGCGCCATTATTACCTTTTTCTTCTAGCCACCAATGGGTGGTCGAGCCTGGTAATTTCAACATCTTTGTGGGAACAAGCGAGAAAGTGTACCTCAATACCACATTCAGGGTACAATGAGGAGGTTTCTATTCATCTCGTCCCGACACTAAAGCCCTCCAATACACCTCCCATCAAGGTGCACTCGCTCAATACGCCACCCTGCGTAAGACAAATGTCATACTCAAACCCACCAAGCTCACCTGGGAAGAAGCTGCAGCCCTCCCCCTCGCTGCATCGACAGCGACCCAAGCCCTCTGTCTAGGCAGATATGATCCTGCCCATGCCCTTACGAACATGCCTGCATCAAGCCCCGATGATCAGGAGTCGATTTTCATCAACGGAGGTTCCACCTCCATGGGTATCTATGCGATCCAACTTGCCAAAGCACTCTCACTCCGTGTTACTACCTCTGCCTCAGCACGAAACGAATCCTTTGTGCACAGCATTGGTGCAGACACCTTCCTTGATTACACTGCCCAGCCAATTGCTGAGCAACTTCTCACTAATCCGCCAGACCCACCGTTTTCCATGGTGTTTGACGCAGCAGGGTCGTCGGACACTGCAATATATCAAATCCGACGCATATGTGAAAAAGGGAGCTGTCTATGTGACCACTGGTCCTTGGGCTGATAAAAGGGGACTGTTGGGCACGGTGGGGCGGTGGAAAGATGCGGTGTTGAAACCATCATTTTTGAGAGGTGTATCGACACCGTGAAGGTGAGTTGCATGGGGGCTCGAGCAGGTTTATACGAGTGTTTCTAGTAGCATGCGGGAGAATATAGATGACGGTAAGAGGAATGGAGGGTAGGCAGATGGATGCTGACTGTATCCTTGGGTAGGTTTATTCATGTGGTGAATAGAAAGGAGGATATGAAGATGTTGTGCACGTTGATCGAACGAGGTGGGTTCTTTGAGTCCAACTGAACGTGTATCACTGACTCGATGGGTGGTATAGCTCTGGGAACAGGTTCACTCTGTACCTACGTGGATTCAACATATGAATTCCAATTGGCGCTGGATGCATATGATAGGATAATGACAGGGCGGGCGACAGGCAAGGTGATTGTCAAGGTCGAGTGACGTGGTGTCGGGATGTCTGGACAAATCGGAGGTATGACACAGTATAGTAGATCTGGCCATTTCATTAATGGACTTGTATTTTATGACTTGGTCGAGCGCATGGACACTGGTTCTGACGATACAGTCGAGGAGCCACGAGAGCACGGGCATCAGGCGAGGAAGGGTACACAAAATCCACAACCCAGCTAGTCCACAGTAACGCCTTTCCCTCTTAGTTCACTCTTGGCATTGTTGATTTCCTGTAAAGTTGGACGTGACGTGTGTGGGGAGGCAAGGTTGTGAGTTTAAAGTTCGCGAGTGAAAGCTCAAGATAAAGTGGGGTTGCCTTGAGCAACTTGTGATAGGCATCGGGATAGTCTTAAAAGGTGAACAGTCCCCAACCGAGAGATGCGAGGGTCAGGGGTAGGCCCCAAAGGAGACGAGCAGCCACCAAGGAATCTAAGTATCGACTTGGAGGCTAGTTCAATTCAGATCCGGAACACGATGAGCTACGCGCGACGGGTAGGAGTTGGTACGGTATTGGGATCAAATGCAATTTTTAAAATGGTGTTGTAGGGCAACTACGTTGGCAAGAGCATCGTAAACATTGACTATGGGAAGGGATGAGGAAAATCAATCCCTGCATGCAGGAGAAGAATGGCATGGTAAAGGGTGGTTGTTTTCTGTTTCATCTGACGAGACTGAGCAGGTAGTGTCTGGATAACATATTCATTCGTACATGATCACCTCTCAAAGCTGAAGTAAACGCAAATGAGATCGATGACGAGTCATTTAAGATCCTATCTGTGTCGTGGCAATTGTCAGAATGCTAACGATGGGAAGCCACGATGACTCCGTCACTGTAGTTTGTACCCCAGAATGCATCATCAACTAGACCCTCACAACACCTAGGCCAATGGGGATGAGGACCTCAATTTTTTCGCAGATTTGGGATTGGAGGGACGTCAAGTGGAAGAAGAAGATGGTTGGGGAGGAAAGGGGTACGAGAGGGTTTATGGGATTCGGTAAGCTTGGGAGGGGGATGAGGTGTGTTTTCACCTTCGTCGCAGCGTATTCCTTGGCCCTCAGCTAGTTGGCTGGCAAGGTTGGGTAGCTCTTGTTGTTGTTCGAGTTGACTATACTCTACTAGTAGCGTGTTGTGTTTGCAGAAATGGGACGACCTCGCAGACTGCGATCACCCATCAAATAATATCACCTTTTAATGGAATTAAGTCCATATGTGTCTTGAACACCACCGTAACCTGCAGGGCCCATTTGGTCTGAACATCCGCAATGCCCCAAAATGATGGACGACATATGGCCTGGTGCAAGAACATTATTATGGTACTTGAATTCAGTGAGTTCATCAAACACCAATGCTAGGATACATCAGGAAAATGACCTCATGCTTAGCTAACCTTATTTGTGCATTCTCACCCGAATAAGTCCACATTAAGCATGTAGTACAAAAAGTAGGCCAAGGATGAAAAAGCCAGGTCTGTAACTTGTTTCACACCTTTCTCATACTTGGTGCCATTGAAAGAAAGTGCAAAAAGGCAAAACTAATATTGCTACCATGCCTGTATCGACAAGTAGAAAAAGTGAATTAAGTAGGTAAAGGACCCGAGCACACAAACCAAAGAAAGAAACAATAAAAGTATGTGGTAGGCAGGTTGCTCCGTTGAAGCGCACGACATAGATAGTATATCAACTTGATTAGGCTACTCGGCGGGGCAAGACAGATCCTGTACAATGTACAAAATGTGTTAGTAGATGATATGAAGATTGTGAAGAAGACTTGAGCTTTTACACAGAAAAGAACAAGGATTGACAGCGCCAGACTCTCCTGCTCCAGGAGAAGGTTCAGCCTTGCCAGTGATAGTCTTGTGGGTGTGAGCTTGCGAGAAAATTCCTTGAACAAAAGCTGACCCCCTGCCACAGACTGACTCCCTGTAGGCGACAGTATCACTACTCCAATTTGCCGACGAGAACTGAAATGGTGCAGTCGTCTCCCGGCCAGTTTGTTTGTTGAGTACCTTTGGAAGTTTGAATTTTGGTTTTCCATCCATGCTGCTTTCTTGTTCGACTTCCATATATCGTCAGTGCAATAATAAGAATATGGTAGCAGGCATACCGCTGCTGCAGCCAGTGCAATTACTCCCTCACCGTCATGCCCGGCAACCATTTCACTCATGTCCCAACCTGGCACATCAACATATGTAGTGATATTGTTGAGATGGGTTGTCGCAATGAGCTCCAACAGGAAGGGGGAGTGATACAGTCCTGTGGCTTCCAACAGCTCGAAGTCTTCTCATAAGAAGTGATAGTCTGACTGCAGATATTTTGCAATCGAACATGTGTCAGTGCCAGGTTCAAGGCTAGAAAAGAAATTCATCATCATGGCAAGAGCGGCTGAGCCAAAGCCATTCCGCCACTCACTCAGGCGCTGGAGTGTCTACAGGACTCGGCACTCAGCATGTACACTATCTGAGGACATTGAGTACACTTACAATTGAGAAAACTGATCCTGTTGTAGTAACATGATATTTGACGTCTGGGTACACAGTATTGAAGATGAGTTGCAGGGCTACTGCAAGTTCTTCGTCTGAGATATTCCACACATTGTTTCGAGTACTGCATCAAAGTGTCGTGGTCGAGATAAATGATCTAGACCAGCGTGAGTCAGCAGGAACAGGCAGATCTTTGTTGGTATATTCATGGCGCTTCTTGACGACATCAAGAACATATCCATCCTTGTCATGGGGCTGCTCTGGCACCGGTGATTTCTGCTGCTGCACGACCCAGCCTCAAGTACTAGACCCAACCTTGGAGGGGATGGAAGCTGTCTTGATTTTTTTCAGTGGGGGCATGCCCACGTCCTTTGTCTTGATTCCAATGGAAGTCTTGAAATATATATGTGTATTAACAAGTAGTTGACAACATGGAGCAACTGGACTTACCGATGAAGTGATATGGGGCCTGTGGCTAGAGTCATAATAATCTTTGCTGGTGGCCGACTTCAGAGTATCTGTCGCTATCATACCATCTTCATTTTCATCTGGCTTGCTATCAGATACAATAATTTCTTGAAGTGCACACTTGGATGAACTTGGTATGTGTTGTGTGAATGGCAGTCTGTTCATCTGATCACTATCATCCTCTCCAACCATGGCAGTAACCTATAATAGTATTCGAATACCATTGAGACATGTGATCAAAGGAAAATAAGCATACCTCGGAAGTTCGAGTAGTGGCAGTAGATGATGCCCATTGTGTGAATGGTGGTCTGTTCATCCAATCGGTATCATCCTCTCCAACCATGGCAGTAACCTACAATAGTGTTCAAATAGCATTGAGACATGTGATCAAAGGGAAATAAGCTTACCTCAACAGTTCGAGCAGCGGAAGGAGATAACGTCCATTGTGTGAATGGTGGTTTGTCCATCATGCTATTGTCCCCTTCAACAGCAGCAGTAACCCATAATAGTATGCTCAAATGGCTTCGATGTGACATATGATCAAAGGGAAATAAGCTTACTTCAACTGGTGTTTGAGCGGCGGTAGTAGATGATGTCCATTGTGTGAATGGTGGTCCATCCATCTCAGTATCATTCTCTATGGTGGCAGCGGCGATCTATAATAGTATGTCAAACTCAAGCTAGCCTCAAGATGTGTGACAAAAGCATAACAGGCTTATCTTGACAGTTTGAGCGGTCTTTGTGCCAACTCCTCTAATGGTCGCTAATTTCTCGGCTGCATTATTCACAACATCAGCAAATATGTCGTTGGTGTCTTGGTCGATACTGGTGGTCGTAGTTGTATGTGCGCTACTGATTAAAGATGACCTAGTCTTTGGGGGATTGGTGCCAGAATTCAAGGTTGATGAGATGACGTCAGCACAATTGTCACCACTAGTATATAATGGTCATATATACTATTTGTGATTGACTCACTGCAAGGCTTTGAAATTCAGCAAGGCGCTGTGCTCGCAGCACATCCTGTTCACACTCTAGCTGTTCTCTCTCAGCTTGTTGCTCTGCTTGAAGGTGAAGTGCCCTCTCATCCTCTTCAGCCACATTGTTGATATGTTCCTGATGCTGTTGAAGTAGATCGGTGAAACCTGAGACATTTTTCGTGCACCAGTATGAGGAGTGAAGTGATAGCCCACGTTCTTCCTTGGTGATTTTACCACAGGCTGGGCATGCAATATCAGCCATGGCCCCCATAAGAAAGGGCCTGGAATATATTAGTTCCTGTAGAGTATAAAATTTGCTTGCTCACTGTGCAAACACTGAGTTTAGAGGGTCGTCGCAATCTCATGACTCCCACCCTACTACACACCCAAGTCAGGCTTTCAAAACAGTGATGTTTGACGGAAAATGTTAGTTTAATATATTTTCAATATTGTGTGAATATAAGTATGATGTGCTTGGAGTAATGTGAAGGCTGTCTGCGGTATGGCATATATGATATATTTGTGTGACATAACATCTTGGATGTCCACCAGATATCCAGAAAGGCTCCAGGGGTCATTGTTACGCGTAGCGTACAACTGTGGCCTCAATACTAATCAACCCCAGTAGGCGATGCTCACGAAGAGACCAACATCTACTGTGTTGATGTTCGCAAGGGAGATCTCGAAGGACGAAGGTTCCAACGTTAGTTGGACAAAGGTAGTCACAAAGACTCAAGGGTTATCGAGTGGGAACTCGATCTAGGAGTGAGACTTAAAGATACACTAGTATTGTGCAGATCAAGAATGAGAAATACATGTGAAGCTAGCGAAGTATTTATAGACTAAGAAAGAGTGCACGGACCATCATGACTAAGGAAGATAGAACGTAATAGAACGTTGAAGAATAGTCATGTGTTCTGGGCACGGACCAGTCGTGACACGAAAGGAAAGAGATGAACGAAAGAGGAAAGTGACACTTTCAACTAGAGAAGTATTAACAAGATAATGTTGGTGTTAACCAAAAGAAGGAAGCTAACGTTGGAAACAGAAGTATGTCTCCACGTACGTGTTATCAAGACATAAGAGAAAAGGAGGATATGAGGAAAAAGGAGAATAATCATAACAGTCATTCAGCCTTGACAACCAGTCAGTGTCACTCTCCACACATCAGAGAGACATAGGACCATATGCTGTGCTACCATAACAGGTAAGATGTCTGACTAATGTAGCCCCACTGTCTGCCAAACAGCCCGGGTGTTCTGGCATCAGACAAGGAAACATGTGATTACTGAAAATGTGTACAAATTTAATTTACTATTGTGACAGAAATGTATATAATAGTATGTACTAATCTGGTTGATTACAGTAAGCTAACCAAGTGTAGCCAACCTTTCCTAATGCTTTGGAACTTAGACAAATTTTGGGAGTGAAGTCATGTGACAGTTGATTATGTCACATGCAAATTTTCAAGTCATGGTGATTTCTATTCAGGCGAAAGCAATGGAAACTACAAACAATAGGTTTTCCTAGACTCTTGCTTTGCCTCCCGTGGTTAGAACACTATAAGCTAGGGGACTAGTTACCACCTAGATGAAACAGTATCTAGCTCAGCTAGATATGAGTCAGTGAAATACTTAGTGTAACTAAGTGCACAGGTTGTTCACCAATTCCCAACAAATGTTGAAGAATTGGAATTGAGTTACTTCAATTGTGGTCTGGTTAGTAAGATGTTAGTGGTGTAACCAAGTGTAAACAATAGTAAACACGTCTAAATATATGCTAGTCAATACTATCAAGTTGCTAGACTTTGGTTAGTAAGGTAGTTCAGTAGTGGTAATACTGATAAAAAAATGTAAACATGTGTAAACTCTCCTAAATATATGCTAGTCAACACTACTAGGTTGCTAGACTTTGTTGGAATGAATTCTAGAAAAGTTATAGAAGGTCAAATATGTCAATTGCTATAAAAGGCAATGACTTTGTGGCTGGTAATCCGCAGATATGCTGGATTGTTGAGATGTCAAGATGTTCCAGATAATGCTGGAATGGGTTCACATTTCACTTAGTTCACTCAGACAG
>JBBPRH010000395.1:0-21569 GCA_038092915.1 Boletus pseudopeckii | reverse complement strand
CCACCTGCAGCGAAGGTGAATATCAAGAAGTCGGGACGAACGTGACACTTACGCTGTTGTGAGGAAGCTCAATAGACTGATCCATACTATAGATAGCAGTGTCCACGATATATGACATCTCTCGAAGTTCACCGATATGGAGCGCTGAGCTAGCTTTGCCCATTCTACCATTGTATGCAGGCGAAGTGGTCCGTATGAAAGACGACAGACCAATGCGTGTTGGACAGCCTTGCCGAGGAGGCTGTATAGTACGAGGGGGGCATTGATAACGTCAGTTGTGTTTGATACCCCCTGAAGATAACTCACAATGAGTTGATTAACGCGAGGATGGTCGAAACTAAAGTGACGATGACGGTGGTATCGCTGGGATTGTCCTGGATCCAGGCAGCCGTAATATCCGGCAGTTGGATCGTCTTATGCATTGGACCTGCGAAAGTCCAGGCGAAGATGAACATGGATATCTGGGCGAGCATGATTGCGGGGATGGTCCAATTACGAAAGAAGAGTTTGGAGGAGACAGATTTCTGTTTGCCTGATAAGAGAGTCTGATCCTCATCCCGAAGGACCATGGTGGTCTGTACGTCGTTGCCACTGGTTATCTTGACAAGGTACTACAAGCCCTTATCAGAAATCCTGGACTCTCGTGATGGTCCACAGCAGTATTGCTGCGATGTGATGCCAGAAGCCTTCCGTGAGACAAAGGATGCCATGACAGCGGTTTCAGCACAGCATGAACCACAGAGGATGTGGCGAAGAGCCTACAGCGATAATGACTCGCGCTGGTTCACTTGATTGCACTATCTGACGGGCCACCAAAACGGTACCGTGTCGTTATGGACTCCAAACCTCCCTCATCCCGCGGTCCAGCTACTCGCGCATCTCGGCCCTGTCGTGGGTCTCAGCGTCGATCCACGGGTATGTACGGTACGGTGTTGGCTGGCCGACCCGCGGATATACCCGTGCTATACCCTAGACTTGTAGCGATAAAATTTAATTGAGCGATATAACTATGAACAAATAAGGACCACAAATATTCCAAACAGTGTATCGAGATACACTCATCTATGACCGAACGCACCAAATCGCGGCCGACGCGCTGGGCCGATCTCCTGCTCGACATCGCCATCCACAAGGTGTTCAAGACGCGCGCAATGATTCGGACACCTGGGCACCCCAAGCGACGGTCGGGTTCCGTGCGTCTGAGTCTTTCTCCTCTTTCCTTTTTCCAATGATGCCAATGATTTGCCCGTGGACAGGACGGCGTTGATGATCGACATGTCCCACAAGTGGTGGACAACCATCGCCAAGGGACTCATGGACCTCGCGGACGGTGAATCATGAAGGCGTACAAATCCGCCGCGCTCACTGCTGGACATCCCGCCCAGCCTGTATCACCCGCAGTTAGACCATGTCCAAGGATGTGTTTCTCTCCCCGCTCGAGTGCGTTGGGCTGCCATGGGAACACGCGGGTCAGTGTAAAGTGAATATTCAAGACGCGACCATACGTTGACTCCATTGCACGGAGGTTGGACACGATGGTGGCCCATACGGTAGCCGTGCTTCTCGTCGCCGGCCTCCCCCATGGTAAAGAAACGACGCTTTTTGGAGCGGGTCTTTGCAAAGATGAAGTGACCGTCTAACGTCTAGGAGAGTGGAGCGGACCAGAGATATTCATGCCGTCGGAGTCGGTCGGACCGGTCTCGGACGCCACCCGAATCCAGATCCCAATCTGGAAGCCCTCGGCAGCTCTACTCGACCCGGTTGGAATCACGTGCCACCTACTTTGACTGCAACTTCAGACAGGTTTGATTGCAATATGGGTAATGTTGGATGCTGACAATCTGAGCGTTGACAGTCCGTGTACAATATCCAAGCCGGAAATACCTCGGTTTTCTCACCTGGAGCCTGAGTGAATCGGCCCCAGCTTCATGATATTCACACAGTCGCATTAATCCTCTCAGTGGGCAGCTTATCTCGCCGTAATCACAGCCTACTTACGTGCCCAAAGAACCATGTCCTCGAACGCTCTCTCGCTTCTGCGCGACGTCGACGCTTACATGTTTGATGTATTCGGGACGACGGTCGACTGGTTCACAACGGTGACACGCGAGGTCGCTCGCCGGAGCAACGGGGCGATCCATCCAGGTGCGTCTGGAACGAGACTCGTTGACATCGTAGTACGGTACCAAACGAGGGCCGTCCCTGTATGCACCTCCAGACACTGACGATCATCCCATCTATTCACTACCCCGCTCGTGATCAATATATATGTTCCCTGATACATATCGACGATCGGCAGACCAGGACGCCGTCGACTTTGCGCACGAGTGGCGACAAGGGTATTACGCAAACATGTGAGTAGTATACGCACGGACAACAGTTTTTTTTATCCAAACGCTTTCAGTCGCAACGTCAACGCGGGTGGCGAGGGCAGTCTCAACACCGACGTCGCTCATCGACAGGCAAGTCACGCCGCACGACTTTGGGGGTGGCCTTGGCCTCGTCCCGGTCCCCCCACCGTGGACCATCGTTCTCTCGCCCGGCAATACTTACATAACAATATGTTACTAGATACTCGACGGGATGCTCGCGTCCCCGCGCTGGTCCCACCTCGCCGCCATCTGGGACGAACCCGCACGCAACGAATTGGTACAGGTGTGGCACGACCTCGACGGTGAGCTCTCTCTCACGCATCATCACCCCCATATCTGAGAGATACCAACAGTATACGAAGACACCATCCCAGGGCTCGCCCATCTCCGCACATCCGGGATCGTGGTCGCCCTTTCCAACGGGAACTATAGACTCCTGCTAGACATGGTGAGTCCCACAGTCACGGAGGCGGCGAATCCACCCCTTGGCTCCGAGACACTGAAGGAATACGCCCGTGTCATCGCTCTGTATAGGCAAAGAACAAGCAACTTGCGTGGGACGGCATCTTGTCGACCGAGTTCTTTGGGGTGTACAAACCGTACGTACGACGTTTCGTTTCTACCGCTGTTGATCACCGAGTGCTGAGACGCCGCGCGCGATGGGTCGGACAGGATGACACAGGCGTACCTTGCTGCATCGTACCACCTCGGCGTCCCGCCAGAACGCGTTGCGATGGTCGCCGCACACAAATGGGACGTCGAAGGCGCTGCGCTTGCAGGGCTCAAGACTATCTATGTGCCGCGCCCTGCAGAAGACACTCGGGAGGCTAGAGAAAGCATGCGGAGCAAGGTAGAAGGAGGGAGCGTAGACTTGGTAGTGAAGGATTTCAAGGAACTGGCTATGCTCGCGGCCGAAGCGAAGAAATAGGGAGAATGGTTGAGAGTGCACAACACGTCGACGTTATCACACGCAGTACCACAGAGCCTGAGTGATGCTCTCTTCCTAGTGCCTTACCTTCCAGCGCCAACATCTCATATCTTACCATGCTCGTGATTCTCTCAACGGAGGTCATAGAGACGGTTGCGAGTCGCAACATTTTTGATATCAGAATCATGCACGCTTGAAACGATCTAGAGCAGATGGTTTCTTGGGTTCCATCTCCCCCTTTTCGATCGCCTTCGCAACCCGTCGCTCTTCCCTTTGCCTCTCCAACTTGGCGCGAATAGCAACCTAAAATCCAACACGCCTGAGTGGGAACAACAAAAGAGGCGGGGGGACATGATACGAACCGCAGTAGGGTCGATGACATTCTTGCGTTGCTTCCTCAGATACCTGATCCGCCCATCTCGACGTGAACTCGCGGTTTGGAAAAAAAAACGATGGGGGGTTTTGACGTACCGCTTCAAACTCTTTCCCTTGCCGCGCATCTTCCTCTTCTCCCTTTCCTCCTTCGACTTGCGCTTACCAGGATCGTCGTCGCCATCAGCACCCTTGGCATCAACACCAGCATCGAGCTCCGTTTCGTCTGCTTTCCCTTCTATACGTAGTCGCTCCAGCCGCGGGAGACGCGCAAACGGAATCTCATGCTTGTCATTCACTGCCGTCGTCAATTTCGTAGGAGGTGCCAGCGACCCCACAAAGTCCGGATCTAGAGAGATCATATCTGGTTGAATCTAAGAAGAGGGGGTTCGAGTCAGCATGCGCATCGAGTACGAGGAGTGATCGACCAAAGGCTGACCTTGTCCAATAGACCTTTGACCTCGCGTTCCTGTCTCCTCTTCTTGTCTTCGAACGGATCGGCTTCGCTGCTATCAATGTTTGGCTCTCCAGATCCCGGCACGAGAAGGCCCGAAAGACCCGCATAGTGCCCGACCGTGAGGATATCTTGGAACGGACAGAACCGTACCGAGGTGAGCGGTCGGTGGGGTATCGGATGTGTGAGGTAAAGCGGTGGGGCAGCTTTGGCAGAGAACGGGGTTTGTATCGACGGTTTCATGTACACCTGCCACGAAATAAAATGAGCTGTCACAGATCTCGTCAGAGAGAACGGAGCGGCACACGTTGATACTTCCACCGGTAGCGACCGCCAACGCGCCTTTAGCACTCCACTCGAGCTCGGCACCACCCCCTCTCGTCGACCATTCTCGCACGGCACCCTTCCAATTTCGACAATCCCAGACTTTGACGGTGCCATCTGCACCGGAAGACGCCATATAGCGTCCTCCAGTACTGGGATCGACGCTGAGACCTACGACAGGGCCGAGATGCGCGAGGAGCTGGACTGCGGGATGAGGGAGGTTTGGAGTCCATAACGACACGGTACCGTTTTGGTGGCCGAGATGGATGACGGCGTTGTGTCGATTTTGGGTCATGGTACGGCAAGCGCCAGCTTTCGTTCGATGTTCTGCCACGAGCGCACCGGTGGACGTGTCTTGGTATTTTAGGTACCCAGGGTTTCCCTGTCAAAAGACGTTTGAAGGGGGGCCGGGGTGACAACCAGAATACTTACGACGCTCGCGAGTAACCAATGATAAGGGAGAAACTCGAGTCGCGTAGGCTCGATATGAGATTTGAGTCGGTGCAATTCGACACCGTTTCGATCGTACATGAAGACATATTTCTTCTGCGCAACCGCGAAAAAGGAGTGGTCTTGTAGGAACCTAGCGGATATTGAGCACAGGGCACATATATCATTTGCAGAATCACGTACGTTATATCCCGACACGTCTCCTGTAACTGCAGTTCCGCATGAATCGCGCCCGTTTGCCAATCGAACGTGGCTACGTGCCCCGTGTTCCCTACGATAGCCAGGTGTCTTGCCAATGGCATCAGATCCAACGACCACCATCCAGAGCTGGCGCACATGGATCGAACCCCACGCACCTCCCGTTTCTCGTATACCGCGACCGGTATGGACCCCCGTCCAGTCTCCACTCCCGACGGCCCATGGCAGCCTCCTCGCCAGCACCCCGCACAATCTCATCCTGGCTCACCCGCCACGTCTTTTCCATCTCGTTTTCCACCCGTATGATCCCCACATCCTCGGTCAGGAGTAGTTCTGCATCTTGGAGGAGCGTCTTGGCGCGAGCGGCATGGGTAGCTTGTCGATCGAGTTGGGTCCGTAGCTTGAGGTCCTTGATGTGGGCGGATTTAGGCACGTTCCCGGGTGGAGGCGACGTCGGACGGAGGGATCGAGGTAAGGACGTGTTGTGTGTGACGGAGGCCAACGTCCGGTCGGACGACGGGCCAGCCTTGGTTGAGGCATTCTTGCTGCGGGTAGATTTTTTCTTGCCTTGTTTTCTGTCGAATTTGGCCTTTTTTTTCTTTGACAAGGGTTGTATCGCATCCGCTTTGGCGAAAAGCGAGTCCATGCCGCGTTGGTGTTTATAGTAAATCCCAAGTCTCGGTGGTAGTGACTCTAAAAACGGTTGTTTGGCAAAGCCTTTGGAAATAAACAACCATCGACGATAGAGTGTCAAGTGCGCCTTTGATGGGATGCGCTGTTCGCTCTCTTAGAGCGCGTTTGGCAGCTTATTTCGTTTCAAAATAGCTGTCATGCTCTCGCCTCACTTTGAATAGTCTACTTTTCGTGCTACATATACCCCTATATACTGGAATTACTAACATTGCACCACATAGACTTCCCTTTTTTTTCCCTGATGCAATACTATAAAATTTACATGTTCCAACTCTAAACTAATTACACTGGGATCTCATGATTTGCATCTTGAGGTCATCGTGATCAGTGAGGTTGCATACTAGTAAGTATCATGTAACCGATCGGTGTGGCTCATGGATCAATGCCTTTACACGGATTCGTTGGACTGAAATCACATACCTCTGCAACGGCCATTCCCAAGAGTCGTTCCACACCATGAAGATCATTCAAATTCAAATGCCAATCCGGAGAAGTAACGACTAGTAGGTCGCTGAGTTTCGCAACTCCGACTTGAAGCTTCGCAAATCGTTCACCACGGAAACAATATGGGTCCAATCATGTAGTCAGAACCTGATTTCTTTCGGTCAGTAGTTTCCAAGAGTATCTTACTTCATGCACTTATTCCTCCGGATCATTGATAGAAACGGGACCATTGGGGACACATTATGAAGAGTTTATGATACACACCATCATACCGCTTCTCGGAGTTTCAACATATGTTCTCTGTGATTCGTACTTACTTCGGCAGTTTTGGTGAGGCAAGTAACCGTTTCCGTCAATTATTTGAGGTATCCCCCATCCATGCGCCTTTGACCATCTTCAAAAGAGATTACAGCGCTTTGGTGAACCATTCCAGCGCACTTAAGGTCCTGCAAAGTACTATTTCATCGAAGTTGGGCGGCTCTCCCAGAGATACGATCCATCAGAAACGAACCCCGGATTGTAGGAAGAAGGCTCAGGTTTTCAAACCTTCGAGACTTGGAATTCATTTCCGACGGACGCTTTTTCATGTTGGAAGGACTTCATACAGGTTGGTTGGCTTAATCCTTCAGGCTGAGGATTCATCGACTCATCGAGAGTGTACAGACGAAATGAGACTCTGGATTCATGGAACCTTTAGTACAAGACGTGGTCCAGAGCGATCCTATGAAGCGATCCGACATGGAGGAATACGACAGAACTTGGGTGGCTGCTCACGGACCGCGTATGACAAGCCTGAGAATGATACGTTTGAACAGCTCACTCGTGCTGTTCCACACTGGATGTGGCGCATCGCATTTGCAGTTCCGGATAATTCAATCTGACAGCGCTATGAGCATTGCTATCTGACGTGGTACAGTCAGTTATGTATGCCAATAGAAATGCGAATCTCCCACATGTGGCCGCGTCGAATCAGGCTAGTCTGGTTACCAGACAAACATCTGCATCAGGGGGGATGTCGACAGTCTGACGAGGATGACTACACAGATAAGCCTGCCACAGCCTCAGCAGCTAAACAGAGCATCCTTGTATTACGTGCAATGAGCGTTACCTTATCCCACGATAGTGACTCGGGTTGCTCTTTGACCACCCTCCATCATGAATCATGATCGTCAGCTTCAAGTTAGAGCCTACATAGGTGACCCTTATATCGAAAGGTGGAACCTTCCGTGAGATGTAAATAAATATACATTAATTTTCCGGGCACAAGGGCTACTTGTCACTAAGACTACGTGAACGTTATACTAGATACGGGGAGCGATGGAAGGATCATGGTGGGGTCGTTGTAGCTGCAATCAGAGTGTCAGCATCAAGCATGATTTCGATAATGAGCACTAACACCCTCCGATGTTCCCTGAGCTATGGTTGAGTACCATTCCATTGACATTACTAGAGCCACCTATCAATATGGAATGGAAGAAATAATTATTATACGAAGAGCGGGAACTCTGTGGCTCTGCTTCTTGTGGATCGCTGCTGGGTTCATCTTGGCTGAGCAAACTTGCTGTATCTGCGAGAGTAATAATACTATCATCTATCCAGAATTGTGATGAGTCCAAAGTTTCTCATCCAAATATGAATCCGTCGTCTTCTCACCATCACTCCACTGTGGGATGTTCGGGTTGTCTACGAAAGGATCTGAAACATTCAGATTGGCACGCAAAGCTATAGCATTAGTTGCGGCAAGGATTTTTTGTTGTGCGTCGTCATCTAATGCGCCAGGTAGCGTAACCGCGATCCCCTGAATCGTCGCGCCCTGAGGGACTGTGTCTAAAGTATGTCCAGATGATAAGCCTCGACACGCATACGCTGAAATTTCTTCGACTTGCCGTTCATATCGTGCAAGTCTTTGCTTGGAACTGCTCGCATAAGCTTTTCTTCTCTTTGTATCCTCTCAGATGTGCGCTAGACACGGATTTCTGTCAATTACAGAACACGGGCAGGTTGATTACTCAACCTTGGTTTCAAGAAATAAAGATTTAGAAGCAGTGAGGAACATCTTCGCTGCTCGATAGTGACGGAACCTTGTGAATGGGTTGAATGATTTCGAGCGACTTTGCAATTTTGCCTCCTTGGCTGCTAGACTGTCATGATATGAGCAAATCGATGGGCAAATTTTCGACATTCGCTAACGCTTCATATTGAACCCTTGCGTTGAACTGAAAGTGCTCATCCGTATTTAAATCGATGCCCATCTCTGCGATCTTGATCATTTCGTCCAATGTTGCAGACAGCAAAAGGCTGCCTTTGGTGATTGTATTTCCAGCATCGTAGTATGAAAGAGGGAAGACAGCTTGTTCGTATTTGGAGGCGGCGCCAAGATTGAGTGGGAGGATCACAGTAGTAGATTCTGTGGCAGCCATACTGTGGAGTCGCGGGAGCGGGGGGAGACGGGGGTTTGTTCAGAACGGGATTGCTATTATATGGGAGATCCCTCGCCCAGGAGATAACAGTTGCCATCTTGAAGCATACGGGGTGTGAAAAATGAGCAAATATCAGGTTTGCAATATTGTTACTTTTAGTAATGGAGAACAATGATCAAAATATACGTTTTTTCCCCCGCTGATAAGAAGGAGGAAAATTCGGGCAGATACCCTCGTCTTGTCCAAGAAATGCTCATACATTCTTACGTCTCGGCCTAAATCCAGCGCACATCTCCGCAAAACCCCGCGATGCTACCGATCATTCGCTGACTACATTCGAGACATGTGTGGATTGTAGTGGGCGCATATTTGTGCTTATTTTACAACGTGTCCCCTGTGATGCTATTACGGTACAGAAAGTTGACCTTGGTCAAAACCTGTTCTCCTCCATCATCTTAGAACGGCGTGGGCAGCCGTGATGGATATTGACCGTGCCCGGAAGGAACTTGCGGTTTGGGGCACAACTGACCATCTCCGCCCAGAAGAACTAGATCCCAGAGAAATCTGGTGGCGTGAACGCTATCAGCGACTGAAGACCTCTGGATATCTTCTACGTCCTCGGTACTCACCCGAATGGATTCCTTCGTGGACGGTATCAAATAGGGACTGGGCAGAATGTGACGACGGGAAGAGGTTGCGGGTATGTATATACTTTCTACACCTCTCCAGCTTTCAACTAGTTCGGGGCGTAGTACGGCCGAGTCATCGACGCGACACGAATCTCGGACGGTAAAGTGGTCACTTTGAAGCAGATTTCAAGAACAGAGCACCCTTACGAAGTTGATATCACATTGTATTTCTCTTCTGAGGACCTGGTCATGAAACCCGCGAACCATTGCGTCCCTGTCTATGGTGTTCTCGCTCTGGATGATGACGACGACTTTGTTATCATTGTGATGCCCCTACTGCGACCTTACGTCAACCCTCGGTTTGACACTGTCGGAGAAGCGGTAGAGTGCTTCCGCCAGCTGTTCGAGGTAGTGTAAGTCCGTTCAAGTCACGAGTGACATGCGTTAAATCTCCTGTAGGGACTTCAGTTCATGCACAAGCATCATGTTGCCCATCGGTAAGTGAGTCGATCGCCGCCCTTCCCTTAGTTGACATCCCGATAGGGATTGTATGAACAGAAACATCATGCTCGATCCTACCCGTCTCTATCCTGAGTCATTTCATCCCATAGAGACTAACTTGAACAACGACTGCAGTGGTCATGCTAAGCATTTCACCCGGACTCAAAAACCTTCAAAATACTATTTCATTGACTTTGGTATTTCTCGCCAATACGATCCTTCAAATGCCGATCCAAGAGAAATACCAATATGGGGCGGTGACAAGGAGGTTCCCGAGTTTCAGAACTCCAATGAGCCTCGTGATCCTTTTGCTACCGACGTCTTCTATCTCGGTAACGCTATAAAAATGGACTTTCTAATGGTCAGTGTCCCGCTTCGTCTGCATCCTGAAGTAGAATTATGCTTTTGCTGACCCAAGACTCACCAGGAAATGCGAGGCTTTGAGTTCATGAAACCCTTGGTTGCCGATATGATTCAGGCAGACCCAGTCATGCGCCCTAAAATGGATGAGGTGGTCACCCGGTTTGACGGCATTCGGCGTGGGCTCAATCGGCGTACATTACGTTCGCGGGTTGTAGATGTCGACGAGGACATATTTGAACGGGTTATTCGTACTACTTCCCACTGGAAACGTCGAGTTGGGTTTATGACTAGAGGGGTTCCGGCCATACCTAGTCCACCGTCCTAGGTATTCGTAACCTACTACCCGTGATATCGTGTCTCGTATGATCATGTTACTTTGAGTCTGTTCTTAGCAGTCAAAGACGATAGCAAGGTGATACTCGTCAAACCCGCGATCCCCTTCCAGACAACTCGAATGCATTAAACTGTAAGTTCAAGAATGAATGCGTCATCGTTGAACACGATCGAATCCATCGTCGTCCCTGTATGTAGACAGTAGGAGCTCTTGCGTAGGTTGAACATGATGCGTGATGCAAGTACGCTGTGGAGGGTAGTCTGGAGTCTGCACGTGAAACAACCATCGTCAGAGCTTCGGCGAAGCAAATACAATGTCACGCACAGGTCCATGAGGTAGCTGAACCGAAACTGGAAACAACCATTCTCGTTAGCATTTTCTGGATGCGCGCCGTGGAAGAGAAATATTTACCGGAAATGCACCGCTGACGATCGTGTTGGAGAGTGTGATGACTGCGCCTTTGAGTAAGCTACGAGTTAGGATTTCACTTATGTATGATGCAGGCGATATAAAACATGCCATCTCGGTAGATTGTGTACACGATGGATGACCTCACTTCACGATAAAAACGAAAATGCTTATAGGCCGTTAAAAACAATATCACTGAAATAAATCAGCATAGACAGTGACGAATCGACACGTAGGCCGCTCACCCATTTCGAAAACCAATATGAGCAAATAGTATGTCAAAGTAACATTTCGAGCGGCAGTCAAAGAGCAACCCGGAGGAGCTTGTGCTGTGCACCGGATAGATGACTCTAATACCATTATATCCCGAGTCGTGGCGCATGGGAGAAAAGGGAAGAGTGGGGTGCTCAAACATGACCCACCTTAAAAGTCTGTAGTCCAACTTTCTGGGACACAATGCCCGCGAATGACATCCCTTCCTCACTCGACAGACTGGAACTCAGATCCCGGAGAGAAAAAAACCCCCATTGCGGCGCAAAATAGCCAAGCCAATATAAGGCTGGGAGCGCCGAGCTCCGTGTGACCATTTGTGCTTTAGTTCCTGCTGCATCCTTCCACACGTCGATGCAGTCTAAATCACGATTCAGATGTAAATGATGAGGCGAGTTACTTATATGATAAGTTGCTGTGTTAGATGTGAGTCTGAGTTTTTCCCAGTGCGATCTCACTGATGAACGTGAGAGTGTAACATGTTGAACAAACATACAATATTAGTCTGGTGACCAGACCAGTCTATGAGGCAAGCCGTCGATAAACCGCGTGATGGGAACAAGGCGACTCTCGAGAAACGTGAACAACGTGCTGGTTTCGACAAAGCCAAATCGCACGTACAGAGGAGAAACTATGTAACTCGAAACAATGCCTACGATTGTGCAACATCGGGAGGTACATAATACTGTACATACTACATACATGATTCTGAATCAGCGCAGAACACTATGCATATGCACAAGTAAACTATCTAAAATCACCACCACAAGTCTCCACGACTCATCAACGCCTCAGCACCAGTGTTCGTCCCCCGTTTCTACCCACGTCGAGTCGTTCAAACCTGATCTGTGTTATCTCCCAACACCGGTCCGAGTAGAATCGCCTCCGATGGGTGTGCGTGTCCCTCCGTGCCCTGGTCCTGCCCCGGGGCAACATCCGCGCATGCAATCGCAGACACAGGCGCGTTTTGACTCGCCATGGGTTGCGGCGACACACCGAATCCAGAGTCAACCCCCTGCAAGCCACGACGGGGGTCTCGATCATGCAGCTCTCGCACGCTGATGATGAACCGAGGCATCATGGGGCATAGAGTTATGAAATAAAACATGGTCAAGAAGAGCAGCAAAGCGCTGTTCAGTGTAAACCCATCCTGGGCTTCTAGCATAGAAGTAATATTGAGCAGCATGTTCCTGGCAGATCAGAAGAAAACAACTGAGTGGTTAGTTTTTGTCAGTACACGAGGTAAGATGGGGAGAACGTGACAGTGGCGAATGGAAACGAGAGAGGGGAGGAAACAGAGACATACACAAGGAAATAAAGTATGCCATCTTTGACGAGTCGTTCCATGTATTGGTTAGGCTGCCACCGCTTTGTCGCTTTGTACATGTCGATTGAGTCCTTCAATGATTGAGTGAGAGCAAGAATCAAAAGCATAGCACCGAGAACAAATCGCGGGATTACAGCATAGACGGTAAGCATAAATCCTGTGCTTCCCAATGAGGTATTGCAAAAAGACACATCCATAACTCGGGTAAATGTGAGTCGGGTGACTGGGGAGAAGGGCAACCTGGGTGAGATTGGAGTGACACGTGATGTTTATCCGGGACATACCTGAGAGAGATGTACTGGTACCGTAGAGCCCTGTCAAAACGAAGGAAATGACGACCTGTGGCACATAAATGAAGAGAAGGAGCCAGAGGATCCTTTTGGATCGATTCCACATAGCATAGACCCGCAAAATCATGACAACTGTAGTTGAAATTACACTCGGCAGAAATGGAAACAGGCGGAACAGTAACTCACAATCAGCAGCATTCACAAATATTTGGAATGCGAATACATCCACCCAAAATATTGCAGTGCCTTTGGGATAACCATGCCTCATAAACATCACAGACGCGGAGGGCAGTAAATCGATCAACTTACACCTATAGAACTGTTATCAATTTACTTTAAGTTCAACCGCAATTTAAATGCATACGTCTACTCAAAGATGATCATCAATGACAGATCTGGGACAAGATGCAAAATAGAAACACTGACTTCAACAGGTCCAGGGATAAAGGAAGTGTTCACTGTGTATGTATCTGATCAGCTCTATTAACCTCTAATTTACTTCTGAACGTACTGAGCGCATTGAGACTTCAGCACAGATTGACTGTTACCCATGTTCGCCATGCATTATAGCAACAATAGACCTACATAACCGAAGAAAGACCGAGATAGCGGACCTACATAAATGTCACTGCAATGGAGTGGACTCAGAGCCTTTATACATACTAGAACAAAAATTGTTGAGACCCAGTTCCAGGGTCGGTGCTGTAGACTCGTCAGGGGCCTAGTGTTCACTCGATAATTGTTGCTTCATTACCCAAACATAGTGTACCTTCGAATATCGTCAGTCAACAGATAAGATGTGGGGAGCGAAATGACATACCTCGCTCGAAATGCTGAGGACTGGAGTGGTAGGATTGCAATTATGACTTCAGAATCAAAAGAATAGCATGCACATTAAAGCATCACTCACGATAATCATATACGACAGCAGTGACAATCACAACTGTCTTGATCTGTAAGATTAATTATTGAGTGGCAAAATGAGCAACCATACGGGATATGTAATTATTCTGCAGAAGTTCCAAAAGATATTGTGGGTCGGAGGACATGGCAGGTACAAGGGAAACTGCAATGTATGATGGTTCAACGACAAACAATCGGATTGAGAGTCGATGGGAGGGAGGTTGTCAGCGGTTCAAGTTCGGTCTTGGGCTCCAGCGCTGACAGTTATATCTTCTACCTGGCATATTAAAAATCTCCTGAAACGAGTGATGTATAATCCTCCAACGCTCGACAAACACACGATACAGCCTGGTGGCGGTGCGAGTTGGCCGTTCTTTGCCGCACAAGATGACCTCGCCCTCGGCTTCCGGTAGGGTCGGAGGTTGGGTCTGGGACGGAGTCCTGGGTGGCGTGTAAATACAGAAACGGCACTGAACCTGAACACGTAAAGATGGCTCTCACTGACGGTAAGCCTCGTTTCTCCCTCTCCCGATGTCTGCTCGGTCACTGTCCTTCGATGGAGTACCTTCATGCCAACCCCGCTACCCACGCAAAGTCCCACTCCTAATTGGCTCGTTGGCCACGTCACGGGCGGGCATAGTGCATTTTTCTAAATATAAGGGGGATGAGAAAGTTTCCCTCACCCTTAGTCTCTCGATCGTACCCGATGGCATCTTCGTCCTAACACTCCACGACCACTCCACCCCTCTTTCCTCCTTTTCTTCCCATCGCACTAGCTGCGATATCCTAGAAGCAGCGCTATCATATCAACATTCTCGGAGCAATGGTATACTCATACCAGTTCAAAATCAAACTTTTGCCCATTCATCACTTGGAAAAGCAAGTTTACCCACCCTGAGCGCCTCAAAGGCGGTCAAATGTGTCACGCGCGACCCTTGATCCACGTGTCTGCCTTGATTGCTTGGGGGACGAGGAGAAAATAAGAGAACCTTCGCATGAGAACTAGATGACACGGCCCTGCATACCGTATTAACAAAATCCGCTTCCAGGAACCCAGCATAGTAATTGGCGGCAATCTCTAGCATTTCTGTGGGTGTCGTGTGGATGCATGTGGTATAGCCTACCCGTGAATTTGTGTGAGGACAGCCATATAAGCGCTGGGTAGACATGTACGTCTGCAACGTGGCTCGAGCCTGAGTTTGTGTGGCGAACTGATATCCGTAAAGAACAACCCCGCGGAGTATGAGCGGTCCCTGATCGAGAGGACACCGGCGCTCGATGCCAACCCGTTTTAATACCGGGAGATATGATATGCGAGGGGCAAGTCTGTGAACTCGGTTGTGGATGCTGTGTTGTTTTATAGTAATGTGACGAATTGCCTCTAGCAGCAAGCAAATGTATAAGCTTGCCTTAGTGTAGTATGCGTGTGGTACGTCTTTCATGAAGCGGTTCTTCTGGTTCACTCGTAGGAACAGGAACGACAGTCTGTAGGCATTGCAAATAACGTCCTATACCCTCGATATACTGGTGTCCTATTCGGACCTTGTCAAATTGATGTCTACATCGACGTAGATATTCGTCAAACCCGCGATCTCCTTCCAGATAACTCGAATCCATTAGACTGCGAGTTCAAGGCAGGGTCGAATGCGTCATCGTTGAACATGATCGGATCCATCGTCGTCACTGTCTGTTGACAGCAGGAGCTTTTGCGTAGGTTGAACATGATGCGTGATGCAAGCACGCTGTGGAGCGTGATCTGGAGTCTGCACGTGAAACAGCCATCGTCAGAGCTTCGTCAAAGCAAATATGTTAGAAACATGGTGTCACGCACAGGTCCAAGAGGTCGTTGTATTGAAACTGAAAACAACCGTTCTCGTTAGCAGTTTCTGGATGCGTGCCGTGGAAGGGAAATATTTACCGGAAATGCACCGTCGACGATTGTGTTGGCTAGTGTGACGACTGTGTCTCAAGGTTAGCAACGGGTCTATGGGCGTGAATATTTCTCTTACGCATGATGCAGGCGATATAAACCATGCCATCTCGATAGATTGTGTACACGATGGATGACCTCACTTCGCGATAGGAACGAAAATGTTTATAGACCGTTAAAGACAATATCACTGAAATGAATCAACATGGACAGTAACGGGTCGATATGTCGATATGATAGGGTACTCACCCATCTCGAAAAGCAATATGACTAAATATACCAAAGTACCATTTCGACCGCCGATCAGATAGCAACCCGGAGGACCTTGATCTATGCACCGGACAGATGAGTCTAGTGGAGAATAGTTGTCATAGCTCGAGACTTACCTCCAGGGAAAAGTTGCTCCAAGTTTGGTATTAACATTGGTACGACGTTGATCCCGATGGCCGCAGCGATCGTCAGCTAAGTCATGTCGTCGTCCGCTCGAACAAACTCAACAGAAACACAACGAATACGAGACAACTCACGGCAGCATATACAATAAGGCCGTATAATACCCGTTTATCGCCTTGCCAATATGCGTACGTGCGTAGGATCAGAAGCACTTGATGACAGGCGACATTCATGCGATACTCGTGGAGGGAAGCGAGACGACGGACCTTCCGCAGCGATGATACCCAGCATATGAAAGACTGGGAAAAAGAGGTGTCAATTCGAGCATCTTCAAGACGTCAACCACCCAACCACCCACTGTTCTCTGGTACACCTGGCCCGCAGGGCTATTAGGTCATGGGGATGTTAGCAATATCATAGTATTCGGTCACACATTGGACCTACATCTGAATTTGAACGCAAGGCACCTTCCCGAGCGTGGTCAGCCAAAAAACAAATCTCGCCATGGCATACTCACTATATGCAGTCAACCCCTCGCCCGCGAATGGTAAGTACCTTGATACAGTAAAGATGACTCGTGTCACATCCCAGCCACGGCCCCACACCCATCGTGCCTAACAAAGGATTAACGGATTGATGGCAGTTCCATTGTGTCCATGGACATACTTCGTCCTCGAGGGTGATCGCATAGTCGAAGATCTACCAGCAGTCCAATTGGATCAGAGAAATGACCACCTCTCAGGTAGATCTTTCTCACCAGAATCGCCAGTCCAGCAACTGGCAGTCATTCATGTGTAAGCACGATGCCAAACAAACAGCAATGTGGATTAAAAGACATACCATTGGAATACTGTCAACACCATTATCGAGTTGTGGTGCATGCGAGAAAACGAAAGGGTTAGGTGGGTGCCCAAACATCTAATAGATAAAAGACTCAACCTTGGATGTCTGTAGCCCAACTTCCTGGGACCAGGTGCCCACGAACGACATCCCTTCCTCACTGAACAGACTGGAACTCAGATGCTGGGGAGAAAAATATCATTACGGCACAAAGCAGCCAAGCTATATAAGGCTGGGAGCGCCGAGCTCCGTGACGGTGTAACCAGTTATGCTTTTTCCTGTGTCTGTCTGACCACACGTCGGTGCAATCTAAATCATGATTCAGATGTAAAGGGCGAGCTACTTCCATGATACGTGCCAGTATTGCTGTGTTAGACGTAAGTATGAGTTTTTCCCAGTGTTGGTAGCGACGTGGCAATGCTGGCAGCGGGGATGGTTGAGACAATTTCATTTCCGATACGGGGGTCTATGGAGAAGTAAGTATTACGACTTCCGTTTGGCAGCTTGTGGCAGGGAATTGTCCGTTTTCACGTTTATGTTTATTTATATTTAATTTACATCGTCTTTCCGTATTCGGTACGGCCAGGAGGCTTTTACGACCTTGTGCGGTGGAAACTGATAACTGTAGTAGCCGCTGCCTCACCCTCCACCCTCATGCGTCTCAATGAGTCCGTTGTGTAAAATTTCAAACATTCGCCGACGATACACATTGTTGAATCACACGACTTGACAGGACACCAGTGCATCAGCTGCGGATATGAACTATACACTCGTTAGTGAAGAGGTGAAACCTAAACATTAAAGCCGCTAAGCACGTCCCATCCATCACCGTCATCACCCATGCACCCACATGCACACCCTAGTGAGAACACTGAGAAACATACTTGTTACCATCGTACGTACTGTCCAGCAAAGGGCGCACACCGCCCTGTAGGACAATAAACACGGAATTTTTTTTTTTTTTTTGAGGAGGCCGATATCCGCCTCAGTTGTAGTGCTTCACGGCGATCCCTCCAATGACCTCCTCCGAGTCCTCGATATTATCCTCCGACCCTTTCTTCAGTGCTACACGCCCACTGGTGGACGAGATCGTCCTTTCCTTCCTCCACTCTTCCGAAAGTGGTGCCCCTTCGCCAGGACATCGTCGCTCGATGATGCCGACCCGTTTTAATACCGGGCTGTGTGCGAGGGGCAAGAGTGTCACGTCATCGTCGGCCATGGTGAAGTAAGACGCGCCGAGTATGTCGTAGGCGCTTTGGTCCTGCGTTTGTAGAATCCGCCCGTGAAATATTCCATCATGTCTCCGGATTTTATGACCAGTCGTTCTACTATTACGACGGCGCGAAATCATGGATTATAGCGCCAGGACGAGGGGAGGACGCACCACCGTATCGTCAAATGAGTAAGCCACACTGTTTAGTATGTATGTCTGCGTCTAGTGAGGCTAAATCTGGTCTTTCAACATGAAGCCTCTGTATCGCACTGATCTACTATAACAGGCCCGACAGCATCACGAGATCCAGCAGAAGGCCAGGTTCAGAGTTCCCAACACTATTCGGACCTTGTCAAGATCAACGTGGATACTCGTCAAACCCGCGAACCCCTTCCAGACAACTCGAACGCATTAGACTGTGAGTTTAAGGGCGGGTAGGATGGATCATCGCTGAACATCATCGAATCCATCGTCGTCGCTGCCTGTATAGAGTGGGAGCTCTTGCGTAGGTTGAACATGACGCGTGATGCAAGCATGCTGTGGAGCCTGACCTGGAATTTGCACGTGGAATAACCATCGTCAGAGCTCGAATCGGCAAAGCAAATACATTAAAAATGTTGTGTCACGCACAGGTCCAAGAGGTAGCTGAATTGAAACTGAAAACGACCGTTCTCGTGAGCATTTTCTGGGTGCGTGTCATGGAAGAGAAATATCTACCGGAAATGCACCGGTGACGATCGTGGTGGAGAGTGTGATGACTGCACCTGAAGGTAAGCTATGAGTTTATGTGAGGATTTCACTTACGCATGATACAGGCGATATAAAACATGCTATCTCGATAGATTGTACACGATGGATGATGACCTTATTTCACGATAGGAACGAAAATGCTTATAGGCCGTTAAAAACAATATCACCGCAATAGATCAGCATAGACAGTGACGAATCGATACGACGTTAGGCTACTCACCCATTTCGTAAACCAATAAGAGCAAATATATAAAAGTAATATTTCGACCGGTAGTCAGATAACAACCCGGAGGAGCTTCTGCTGTGCACCGGACACATGAGTCTAGCGAAGGACAGTTGACGTAGCTCAAGAATTACCTCCAGGGAGAAGTTGCTTTGGTACGACGTTGATCCCGACGGCTGCGGCGATCGTCGCCTAAGTCGTGTCGTTTGCTCGAGTAAACTCAACACAACGAAGACGAGACGACTCACGCCACCATATACAATAAGGCCGTATAACACCCGTTTATCGCCTTGCCAATATGCATACGTGCGTAGGACCAGAAGCGCTTGATAAGAGACGACATTCACACGCTAGTGACGCTACTCGTGGAGGGAAGCGAGACGACGGACCTTCCGCAGAGATTGGTGCCAGAAAATGAACGACTGGCAAAAAAAAGGGGGTCAAATCGAGCATCCTCAAGACGTCAACGAACCATCCACCCACTGCTCTGTGGCACTCGGTGCGCAGGGCTATCAGGGCAGAAGGATGTCACTGATGTCACCGTATTTCGGTCATACATTAGACATAACTCACGTCTGAGTTTGAACGCAACGCAGCTTCCCGCGCAGCGTCTTCAGCACAAAGATAATCTCGCCAGGGCACACTCACCATATGCAGTCAACCCCGCGCCTGCGAATGGTAGATACCTTGATACTGTAAAGACGACTCGTGTCACATCCCAGCCGCGGCCCCACACCCATCGTGCCTAATAAAGAGTTAACGCATTGATGACAGTTCCATCGTGTCCACATACTTCGTCCTCGAGGGTGATCACATAGTCGAAGATCTACCAGCAGACCAATTGGATCAGAGGAATGTCCACCTCTCAGGCAGATCTTCCTCGCTAGAATCGCCATGCCAGTAACTGGGACACCCATATGTAAGCACGATGCCAAGAAAAAGTAGTGTGGGTTGCTTGCGAAAGAAAGACGTACTGTTGAAATACTGTCAACACCGTTAACCCGAGTGAGGGCGCATGCGAGAACAGGGAAGGGTGAGGTGGGTGCTCAAACACCTCAGTAGAAGACCCACCTTGGATGTCTGTAGGCCAGCTAGCTGGGACACGGTGAACGACATCCCTTAGTCACTCGACCGAGCAAGAGGGAAAAGAAACTAAAATTACATCTGTGCCACAAAGCAGCCAAGCTAATAAAGCCGGGAGCGCTGAGCTCCGTGTGACCAGTCGTGCTTTTTCCTGTGCTCGCAGGACCACACGTCTATGAAATCTATTATATGTGTAATGAGGCGAGCTAATATTAAAAACGATACGTAACTTACTGTATTGGTGTGAAGAACTTCCGTGATGTGACTGTGTTTTTTCGAGCGCTGATAGTGACAATATTACTGGGAAGCCTTGCGCTCAGTGGGTCAGAAGGGACAAAGTTGAGACGATTTCACTCAAGTACTAGGCGGTCGGCTTGTGTCAACGCCGTGGACTCGTCTACGGAATTGGGCTGTCAAAGTACTCACCTTGAATCGACAAAATTTACATGCTATTCCGGAGCAGAGCAACGTTGATCCGCGAACGCTGCAGCTTCCAACACCACAGTCGTTCTTACCCGTGGCGGCTTCACAACTCATGCCATGAACATGGGTCAGCGCTTCCTGCAACTGAATAATACCTACACCGTCAACAGCGATGGCTCGTATGTCCTGCACGTCTCCCAGGTTCCTCCTAACGCAAACCTCCTCACTCCTGGTCCTTGCCTCATGTTCGTCGTTATTGACGGAATCCCTAGCAATGGTACCATGGTGATCGTCGGCAGTGGTCAGGTTGAGACACAACCCGTCAGTGCTATCAGTGATCTCCCACCGAGCATTCAAAATGCCGCTGCACAGGGTAGTGGCCAAGGTAGCCAAACCAACACCAGCTCCTCTTCCAAGACCGGCACCATCGTTGGTGCTGTGTTGGGTGTTATTGCCGTGATTGGAGTTGTCGGTGGGCTTGTTGCCATTGTTATTGTCCGCCGCCGGCGCGCCGCAAGTCGCCAACACCCATCAGCTGCATATGCCATGGGCGCGACGCGTGCTGGTTTTGGCACGAGTGGTGCTACCGCCTTGAGCAGACATGCTGATGATGCACGGCATTCTAACTCGAGTGCGTTTGTGCCATTGCAACAGGATAATCCAAGCATGGCATGGAACGCAAGCACTGTTAGCCTACATTCAGCTTATAGAGACGACCATGACGGGCGACCTCATTACGATCCTTATAATTCAGACGCAATAGGAAGAAGTAGTACGGGACAACAGCTGTAGAACAGAATTGGACACTTCTTTTTTTTCTCTTTTTTTTTCCTTGTTAAAGGGAGTTAGCACTGGACACTTTTTTTCTTTGTTTAGATTTGACCTTTTTTTTTCTGGCTGTTGTTGGAGACGTCTTTTTTTATTGAGAATGGGCGTTTTCTGGTTGTCCATTATGCCATACCTACATACTTGTGATATCTCCCCTACTTATCTTTTGCTTACCCCCTCCGTTTGTCAGCAATATATGATAAACG
>JBBPRH010000394.1:0-21604 GCA_038092915.1 Boletus pseudopeckii | reverse complement strand
ATACGCACCACGTTCCCAACGAAATTCTTCCCATTTGAGTCCACGGATGTCACCTGAACGTATCCGCTTATTACATACGCCCACTACGACTCGCTCACTTTGGTATCATCACAAGGTGAGTTTGACAACGGGCTTACCTCTGAAGTCTTGTGCCAGTGGAGTTCACTGTCGGTGGATCTCTTGGGCATCGAGCACTATATCAAAACCATCTGACCTACCGTATGGCTCCCGCCTTAAGCCGCATGTTGGCACCCGCCATTGCTGCCAAATAGGGTTGACATGGTCCTCAAAGTTCATCCCCAAGGCACGCCGGACTCACCCGTCGCAATAGGCATCGCTTCGACTGCACACACACGATGTCAAGGTTCAATCCATCATCGACGAGACGAGACGGACGTACTATTCTGTTGCCTAACCCAACCACCTGGCTCCAGACGTTGGTGGCTAAGCGTCATCGGCCACTTCACGTTCGGACTAGCATGATGTCAGCATTCAGCCTCCTCACAGCGACAAATTATCTTACATATCGCCATTGTCCGTCGTCGGGGGTGTCAGTAGGTCCACATTCTGCAATTCTAAGGGGACGTTCTGAGGACCAAGGATAGAAGCGCCAAGATTTCCTCGCTCAGGCTCCAGGTCAATATTACTGTCCAGGGTCAAGTGGATGCCATGTGGATCGTCGCTGACATGGGGCACTGCGGACGCGGTAGCCAAGTTGGAACTCGTGGTAGATATTAATGAAGAACTAGCTGTCGTACCAGTAACGACTCCGTTGCCATTATTCCTGCCAAGTGGCAAAGGAAAACAACTTGCGATGGCAGCTAACAAGAGCGTGACAAGAGCGGGCGAGAATCCCTTTACCATTTTCGATCGTTGAAGAACAGATAAATCGCGTGTTTGCATTCGTTGAGGTGTCGAGGTCGGAGGGGGTATCGACAGATTCGACACCCCTTTATATGTATTCCAACGTTTCTCTACTCCTGGTTGGATGTACCGGAACTCTTCGGCGTCCTAGCTTCCATGTCATCACTGACAGTCTGACACCGTTCTCAGGCTTCCGTGGGCATCCGAAAGATCCTTCTTGAACAACGACATAGTAAACCAGAGTGGTTAGGCATAACCTCACTTGAAGCTTGAAGAAAGGGGGGTCCGCAGGAACAAGTTGCTGGTGACGTGACAATCACTGCGGAAGCGAGAAACAGGTGTATGCGGGTGGGGTCTGAAAAGAGATTCTACAGAGGATGTACGCTGAGTATGAAAAGCAAGTGTTGGTACAGTACATCTTTGGACTTGAACTTCGCTAAGGTTGAGCGGGGACGAGGGAAGGGTGGATATGCATTGCAGGCAATGAAAATACAATGATGCACTATACTACGAGAAAGGACAGGCTACGATGTGTGAAGAGTGACTCTGTGTGAGAGACGGAGGGGGTTGGTGGAAGCGCGCAGTGCAACTCGCCGACTCGGGCCCCAAACGGAATCGGAATCCTGCGGGGCAAGTCTAAGGTGTGAGCTGCGAGCCTCGAGGGCGGTTGGGACTGCCTCGCAGAGCTCACTTGCTGCAGGCAGGATGCACTACTAGTATCGCGCTAGGCCCCAGGAGGGGGGAACTCAGGCTGCGGGGAGCCTAAACGGGATACCGTGGACTGGGAGTGGTGGGCGGGTGCGGCGACGAGAAGTAACTCGGAAGGGAGTGCAAAGCAAGACGTACGAGCGGGCACGAGAGAAAGGGGATCCGTGCCTCCTTACCTACGCTCGTCCTCGGAAGTGACCGTCATGCTCTGTCACGGTGGCTTCACTCGTACCACGCAACTAGCACGTTCTGATTCACAATTTAGCTTGTACGCCTTCGCCAAACGGTCCAGCTAGTCCATCCCCACCACCGCGACTCTGCCGAGCCTGAGCCCGACGCGACCGATGCGTCCGACCGAGGTACCACAATACCGCCCCCCTAATTTCGTCCAACCACTCCTTTACGACCCCATCCTCAAACACGTTACCGTCATAAAAAACATACATATTCAACCGTCCACGCGAGCTAGCTGCGCTAAGGTAAAGCTCCAAAGGACGCGTGTGGAGGAGTATCCTGGTGCACTCGACTGCGATCTTTGGGCTCGTGTCCGCTTCAGCGGCAGATGGCGAAGGTGAGGGAGGCTCAAGATAGCCTGCTTTAACGGGATGTGGAACAGAAGAGTAGGGTGAGAGCGGGTGGGTGGGTGGTAAGGGGTACTCAGACGGGGAGATCAAGTCCACCTAACGACAGACCAGCGGTGAGAATGGGTGATTGGAAAAGGGATACCAGACGCACATCACCAGTGCTAGACCCTATATGGGCCCAGACCACAGGTATGTCCATGACCGACAGAACTTCGTCCTTGTCCGAGCTCCCATGCGTACCATCACCATCACCAGTCTCGGACCGTTTCATCCACTGCAGAGCAACGTGCCGCGTATGCTCAACGCGAAACAGACTCGCCGCATGTATGATCTCGAAAAACAAGGGATGGCTGAAAAACGCAGTCGCTTGCTTCTTGACCAATCTCGCGCGATGCAAGAACCGGTCAAACGTGAGGAGATCCGAGAACGGCGGTGCGCCATCCGAAAGAACGCGTTCCGGGTCCGAGTGCTCGTGGGGCTGGCCCCGTTCCTCCGCTGCACCCAGCGTCATGAACGGGAGCTGGTAAAAGAAAAAACTGATGGACAACATAAACTCGCCTCCACCGCCCCTCTCGAACCACGACTTGTCAAGATACGGACGCAAGTTGAGCGGACCCCCACTATGGTGTGCTTGTCTCTTTCGATACGCCCATTCCTCCTCGGAAATCTCACCGCGCAGGTACCGTCGGTAGAGCACCCGGGTCATCGCCACTTGAGCGAGCGCGAGGTAGGCATTTCCAAACGTGAGGTCGTGCAGACGACAGTTGGCAATCACGGTAGCGCTTTGCGTGTGCGTGAGCGAGGTGGAGACGCAGCCAGATCGCGCGGGGACGTGCGGTGTCGAGCGCGTGATGCGACAAGGAAGGGTATGCCCACCCTACAATATTGACCATAGACCCGTCAACGTTCCCGTCGAAAACGATCTTGGCTGTCTACCCATACGAAAAAGACAACACCCACCTGCCTCTTTGCCATCTTCAACTGGAATATCACGATCCCGGCCGCCCTTCGCCACCGTCGTCTTGCCGGACTGAGCGAGCGCAAATGCATAGGTTCGAGCTCCATCGAAGGGATAGCCACCGCCAATCTGTCCTCCAACGGAATCTGAGCAGGCTCCGAATCTGATCCTCCACCCCTTGCGAGCGTATCCAACAAACACCGCACGAATGTGTTGTTCGCTACCCCATCTGTCACGCAATGCGCCATCAACAGTATCAAGTGGAGCACGTCCGTCCTGTCAGAGTCAGTCTCGCGAAAGACATACAGCTGCACCAGCAACTCCTCCGAAAGCGGACGCGGACCATCCAAGATCGCAGCCATCCGCTGCTGTGCCTCCTCTGCACCAGTCACCTGCCCAAAGACAATCTCGTGCGGACGAAGGTCAGAAAGATCATGTTCCCGGACAACAAAGTGGGGCTGCGAGGCGAATCCTGTGCCGTTGTCACCATTACCACCATCACCACCCTCCGCTTTCGAGTCAGTAGCTTCTCTGAAACTGAGTGGAGCGCTAGAACCTCGTACGGTGGCCCCCACCAGCGGGAAACGCCTCTTTGTAGACAACCACGTCCTCACGATGTTGGCCACTGAAAAGAGATGTGCGTCTTGAGAACCGTTCAAAAGACGGAGCCCAAAGTGCTGTATATTGTCAGCGGTCCCGTTGAAGAGGCCATCCCAGAGAAAACCGAGTTCGGACGTGTCCAGAGGTCGTTGGAAGGTGCGTCCTTGCGCCGGATGGGTATCCACCAAAGTCCAGCCAGGCATTGATGAGGTGGGACGATAAGCCTGGGATCAGTTTCAAGCGGACTCCCGCATGTGCATGAGTAGCCGATTTACGAATGCCTATCGGCCGGGCCGTACAAGTAGCCGACCGACTGATCATTGACCACGTGTGCAAGGACAAAGATTACCAAACGTACAACGTTAAGCACCAAAGCGTTTGCAAAAGAACAAGAAAACAAAAGAAGACACACCCGAAAACGAGCATTTCAGTACAAAATCAGAAACAAACAAAGACTGAAAAGGTTGGCAGGTGCCATAAAAGCCCACCTCTGTCACCCTACTTGTTTGACAGTATACTTTTCCCAGCTCGGATAGATGAACGTCTCCGTCTTGGTCGTGAGGTTCTTCACTTTCTGTGCGCGCGTCGACTTCCATGTCGAAGAGGGATCTCCAGGAATGTACTCTGGCACCTCGAACATGACGGGAATCGACATGATCTTGAGCTTTCGATCGTCTGCCTTGGTACGCGCAAACGGTAACTGTTTTGGAGATTTTGGTTTCGGGATCTGGAGATGACTGTGGTCGGACAGGGGTATGTTGCGCGGTGTAGCGGACGTGCCGCCCACCGAGGAAGATGTTGCTTCGTCCGGGTACAACGGGGTAAGTGACGGAGACGACTGTGACGGTAACAGAGAAAGCATCTCTTCCATTGCTTCTGTGTTCGAAGGCTGTATCCTCAGTGCCGCGCGGAGATCTGAGTGGAACCTCAGACATGCTGTCATAAAGTTCTACGTACATACTCACCTTTTATTGCCTCTTCTGTACGTCCCATCATCCGCCGAGCTTTAGCCCGCCGATAATACCCTTTGATACTTCGATGTTGACTGAGCGCCTTTGAGCATGCATTCTCTGCTTCAATCCAACTGAAACACAACTTGATACGAGTGAGACAACGAGGAGTAAGTTCGCCTACTTGCTAAGTTTCAAATATGCTGCCGCGATGTTGAGCTGGTAATGCGGCATCTCGGGCTCCACCGCGTGTGCCGCTTGGTAATGGCTCACCGCAATCTCAAAGTCGCCACGACGAAACGCAGCGTTGCCCTCCACGGATCTGTCAGGGACGACCCGTAGGAAAAACGGGATCTTGAAGACATACCATTTCCTTTTCTTTCTCAGCCCTGAGATAGCGCACCTCCATGATCTCGGCGATGGTCATCTCTGGTGCTGTCGATCCTGGATTTGCCTCTTCCTCGGACTCGTTCCCCGTAAAGTCCAGATCCAGGTCCCAAACGTCCTCTTCCTCCACCGTCTCCCATCCATGGACGCCGCTCCCTACAACACGCATGTCTAGTCACCCCAGATATCAAAACGGATCAACCTCACCTCGGCCATCCCACTCCCTCTGCTTTCCCGACCGAACCCCGCTATTCTCTTCATCTTCTCTCACCGTCTTCTCACACACCTCGCCCAAATGATCCGTCGAACACCCACAATCACACCACTTGGTCGTCAACTTTTCCCGCAACACGTTGCCGTAACCACTGACGTCAAACTCTCTTGCGACGCGCCACAGCGTCTGCGAGACACGCTCATAGCCAAGACGGACTTTGAGGCGCCAATGTTGATCCCAACCGGGCGGAGGGGTCGACCGCAAGAGAGATTTCTCGCCATACTTGAGTTCACATGCTTCTTCTAGCGCTTCGAGACCCTCGGTGAGCGTTCCCAAATGAGGTGGCTTTGCAAAAGTGGCATGGGGCATCGCCTCCAATACATCGAGATGCGCCTTGAGAGCGTCATAATAAGGCAACAAACGCAGCGAGTGCAGGCCACGGTTGCGACACACGGGAACGTTGTTTGAGAGGGCCTAGCCGATCACAACGGGAAGCCACGTCAGCAAGGGTCTGTGCTCCAATGGTTAAAAAGAGGAAGGCGTACGAAGTCTCTCAGGGCTGTGTAAGACCACAGCACGCTCTTAGTGGCGACACGTTCTCCAGATTGGCGGAGCTCCATGCTGACGACGGAGCGGAAAAAGTCTCTGATGTCTTCGCAGTCCGCATTGTGGGCGACCCAACCTGGACCGCCCACGGTGATACAGCGCATGACAAAGGTGGGAAGATGGATGAGAGCAACGCAGTAGAGGTGGGTAGAGAAGAGACGGGTAATGTCCTGTTCGAAGCGGAGCAGGAATATGCGTGCGATGGCGCGCTCGAGTTGGGAGACGGCGGTCATGGCGCTGGAGATGCCAGGGTCGATGTGGGTGGGCATGCGCTTGTGGTTGTGGTGGTCCTTGGTGTGGTCTCTTGACCCGGCGACGTTGGTTGAGCTGGCACTGGCCGACTTTTTCTTGTGTCCTGCGGTGGGTCTCTTCTTGACATGGGAGTACTTGGCAGGCATTGTCGTTATTGTCCGCGTCGTCGATGAAGGTGACTGACTGGGTTGCTTCGTTCAGCGCCAGAATCGGGTCTGATCTGTGCGCAGACAATGCGGCGGATGGAACGCGACAAGCGTACTTTGTGGTAATAATGGGATTATGTAATACACTCATTTAGCTGAGTTCAACGTATGGAGCCACTCGACATGAAACTGTCGCCAGTCTGCCACGTCCGGGCGCTCCTCGTCCAATCGCAACTCCTCGTCCCCGAGCTCATACGCCTTCAGCTCCGGACTCGACTCCTCCAGCATCCACGCACAGTCGCCCCTTTCCCTTCTCGTCTCGCGCGTGCGGTGGTGCAGGGAGGAACGACGCGATGGGAGGGGCATCGTCTGCATTGACACAGGGCGTTCACGACGCGGAACTGGATGATGCAGGCATCCATCCTGATCACTCGACAACAAGAGGCACGACTCCCCCCCTATCTGTGGAACCGCAGTCGCATCCATCTCTCCCAGATTCACAATGAATGGCCGCGATCCCGCCAGGGAGCGAACCGTATCTATCTCGATCGGCGCCATGAGATGCCCCGCATGGCGGTGGCCCTCTTCGCTGTCCCAGAACATGAGCGCGTTGGCATGTTTGAACGATCCAGGGACTTACGCGAACTTTGGGTATTCCCCAATCTCGAAGAAGCCCCCTCCGGATGACCACGCATCTGTCATTTCTTTCGTCGGCCGAACAAACATGGACGATGGTCGCGGGCGCGCGCCTTTGGGTGTGTGTGGCGGAGGTGTCGGACTTGGATCTGTGGACGTGGACATGGGTTGGCACGCTTGACGTGTCCGTGCCGTGCTCCGCCTGAGCAAGCGAGAGGATAGGGGCACTGTCGAAGACGTTCCCCCGCTCGAACTTTTCTCCTGTAAGGACGAACTCGACGAATGTGCCCGAGCACGACGGGCACGTGGTGTTCCTGAAATGGCCCGAAGTCCCGAATGGAACAGACTTGAATACTCCACGCCTGTCGCCCAATCTTTTGCCTTTAACCAAGACATTGACAGAGCGTATGAGTGACCCGAACGTGCCAACAAAACAACAGTGGAGATCGGCCGGGGGTGAGAGCCAACGAGGGTAGTTCGATGGGGTTGCGCTATATGTATCCCTGGCAATTTCTATCTCAGCAAGGTCGTGAGGATGGTCAGTCATCGTGACAGTCCTGTACCGTCGCGGAAGCTTTAAGAAGCCTGAATCAATGAATAGCCAAAAAGAAAATGCCCGGGCGTTAACCAAGAGGGCAGTGACATTGCAGTGCTGACAATAATCGAATTCGAGTCCCCAACGGCAACGCATCTAGATAAAAGATATGATCAACCTCCCCGACTTAGGCTAGCCAGATCATGCGAGATTCGAAATCATGATGGTGGATGATATCTTTGCATCCAATACAATGAGAAGAATTTGCGGGCCCTCGGAGAGTAATACAGCTGAAAACTCCGCCTACCGTTTCCCGAGGGCACCACCGAGAGAGACTGCTGAGAGTTGGTACTGGGAGTATCCAAGGTCCTTCATGAGAACGTCCAATGGCTCCGCGGGGGTGGCCATTGTGCCTCCCATAGCGCTCAACGGCAAGGGCGTCGAGTCCAGCCAACGCCGGGTGGGTTCCACCGTCATGGAAGGCTATCCATACGCGCAAAACGGGCATGTCGATTTGCCAGCTTCCGGAGCTTACCTGCGATAATCAAGGGAGAAAGGTCAGAAAGCAGGGAAAGCCCAATTTAGCTTGCGCTATGCATTGCAACACCGTCGTTACACCGATCTCTTGTTTCCCATGTGCGAAAAAAAGTGGTAGGGATATTCAAGAAATCGTGCCATCCGCCTCATTCGTTCTCGATACAAATCCCGTCGACTGCCCTCACACGGGAAAGTGGCAGAAAAAAATTATTTTTATAATTCGACGCACCCTTGTTCGACTCATTAACAAAGCTGAGTTACCTCGCTATTGGGATAGACGCACCACAAAGCCACAACGTGACGATCGATGCTGTTCCATCGTGCATGCCGCTGTGCGTGCGCAGGTAAAAATTGTCTATGGCGATACGATACTGCGTGTTGTGCAAAGAATGATGGGCCAGTCCATGTGCTGATGGGGCTAGCAGGAAATAGAAATCGAAATCGAAACATATGAACACACAGCCAACTCATCATCCAAAGAGGACGACCAAAAGTCACGAAAAAGGCAGCAGTCGGACGCCGATACGCTTCGGGGGCTTAAATGAACTACCCGAGTGGTAGTTGTTATCAACGACTCACTGGATACGTAGCAGATAATGAACGACTAGGCGTAAAGGTGTGCCGGAAACGTCATGGACTGCGCGTGCGGATGGCGTGGGTGCTTTTGGTTGTGGGGGACGAGCCTGAGTACCGAGCGCTGGGTAATGAAGCACGAAAATACTCGTCCGTCATCATCGCGATCAGAAGAGGCTCTTGATGACATCCGAATATACACATGGAACCTGTAGCACCCCATTGTTAGTTACGCCAATGTTTTACTTTCTCTCTTCATGTTTGTGAATTGAATCGGTGTAGAGATATCAACACATCAACGCAGAATAGCCCATGTGTTCGTAAACCGACAAATGCAAAAGAAGGTCAACCTCATGCTTGCTTGGCCGCCTGAGCCTGTATCTTGGATTGCGCCAGTAGACCCTTTTGCTGTTCAGCCAAGATCCGGCGTTTGTTGAAATACGCGATCTAGAGTGCAATGAAAAACGAGCGGTTTCGCACAAAGAAGCACTTGAGAGGAGGAGCGGGACTTGCCCAGCTTTTGGCGCAACTGGCTTCGTACCACGACTTCTCTCTCGCACATGCATTCCCCTCCTTCCCGGCTTCGAGAACGCCTGCGCGGTCGAGACAGGCAAAATAGATGTCTCTGCCTTCCCAGCATTGCTTCCTGTCCTCCCTTGAGACGGCGGAGACGTCTGGCTTCGAGGTGGTGAACCAGCCCATCGCGGTGAAGAGCAAGGAACGGACCGTCTTGATACAGCAATGCACTCACACGGTCTTCCTCCACCCCGACCGGCTTCAATTGGGCACTACTAGTCTCTCTCGTCGACGATCTCAATATGGTCGTTGGAGTGTAAAAGAAACACAATCGACATAGTGCCATGGCTTCACCATCGCCGCAAGCCCCGACACCGGTCCAGCTGCACCCGCTCTCCCCAGACGAAGAGCCTCCAGCGCCGAGAGGTCGTCGACCGCGTGCACCCATTCACGACGGTGCGAGCGCGGAGCATGCATCTACATCAAAGCCACAAAACAGCAATTTCGCGCTCAAAGCGCAGTTCGACAAGTTGGGCCCCGACGCCCCCAACGCCCACCCCAGCGTTAGCGCAGATACACACACTGGCAACGGTAGTCACTACCACGTATCAAACTGGGACGGCAGCGTGCGTGGCTTTGGGAAATCAGAGCGGCGGGATTCGTCGAGTGGCGATCAGACCTTCCATCGAAGACCGTCCACTGCGTCCCTCTCGGCGCACCTGCAGAGATCCCCACGGCCTGTCCCAACGCACCCGCCACGTTTCGTCGTCGCACCCCCTTATGATACCAACTACCTCGTCCCGCCCAGTCCACCTACAGCGCGAATACGACGGCCTTCCGAGGTGCTCTCGCCTGCCGTGGCACAGGTCCTCGCACACAAATGGCACGAGTACTCGGACGAGGCGATCCAGTCTGCGATCGCGCGACTGAGTACCGTCGAGTCACCTTCTGACGCCGATCTCCATCCTTACCACGCCGCCCTCCGCATCTTGTCGTCTGCCCTCCACAATTTATCACGCGCTCGACTCGAACTCGAGGAAAATCGGAAATTGTTGGAGGAGAAGCAGGCAGCTGAGAGGCAACGCGCGGAGACGTTGTTGCAGGAGCTTTTGCCTTCGGAACAAGAGATCGCACGACGTGTTATACTGTCCGTCTTTACGGACGACGATGAACGTCGCCATTGCGTCCAGCGTCAGGAGAGTCTGCCGGTGCGTGCGACGCCTTTCATATCTGGTCATCCTGGATGTCGCTAACGCTATGTTGCCTGCAGTCCTTAAAGACATCCCTCACGGAAGCGCTCGAGGACCAGGTGCCGCTAGCTCAGAACGTGTCAGTGGGCGAGAGTGTCATCACATCGACATCGACATTCCTGCCATCTTCGAACCCTGTGGTGCGTGCGGAGTCACGCCTTGGGGATGTCACCGCCAATGATGCACCACCGGTCTCACCGGTCGTCAAAGAAGCACCCGTGCCATCGCATAGCGACGCTCCAATTGATCATACCCACGATATCCATGCGCTCCTCCCCCGACAGGATAGAGCTTCCATTGGCGAATGGGTGGGGACTTGGCTCCACAGAGGCAAGCCCAAACCTCTCCGCGGGCTGTCCACCTCTGTCATCAAAGAAGAAGCGGCTAGCAAAGAATCTTCCCGTGATTCATCCACTCACTCCAATCCCGAAGCCGTTCCGGGCGGTTCTCAACGCGTCGCACGTCGCAAACACTCCAAAAGCGTCTTCGAGTCGCTCGGCATCTCGATCTTGAATCCCACCACATCGGCCCCAGCCCTTGCCAAACAGCGTAAAGGTGTCAAGGTAGTGCCGAGTCCGTCGTTGGCGGTGCCCGTGCAAGATGGGCTCCCGTCTGTGTCGTCGTCGCCAATTCTCGCAAGCACATTAGCGTTACCAGCCCCATCGGCACCTCAGCTGGCGACCTCGACGGATCCATCTGAGCCGAGGATGGAAACGTCCACGATGCAGTCCCCGTCGCTCGTGGATGACAAGCGTTTTCCTCAGGGTGCTTCATTACGAGCCATCGCGCACGCCACACGTGTCATGACCTCTGACCCCGGCAGTATCCTTGTCGACCAAGGTCGTGATGCCGGCCCGGTAGTCCGCCGACTTGCCCTCGACCTCGTCCAAACCGCGCGTGACGAACATATTATCTTTCGTGAACCTCCGAAAGCGAGGGAACGACGGGAGCGGAAAGAAGGACGGGCGGAGGGGGGCCATCAAGTCGTTGCCCGAGCGACGCTGAGTCCCGTCGAAGGGGTTGCTGCCACCGAGTCATTGTCGCGCGCGTTGAATGCCCAGGGCCAGGTCGTGCGCAAGTCGCGATCGCGGACGGGGGGACTTATCACGGCCTCTCTGACGACACCCATCCTCAATGCATTGATGCCACCACCGCAGAGGAAGCCAACGGGTGGACATGAAGTCGTTTCAAGGCCCAACATAGATGCCAACGCACCCCCTCCCCAGCCTGTCGCCAAGAAACCTGGTTCAGTCCCACTCGAGTCGATCATCCCAGCAATGTCCAAGCCCCCGACACATTATCTCTCGCGTAAATACGCCCCTCTGACAGCGCCCGACTTTCGTTTCACGATTCCGCTTCCGAACGCGGCGTCGCGGTTCAGCGTCTACCATGACGATGAGAGCAGGCAGCCGCTCACGGATCGATATGGGTTCATCTATGACGTGTCTCAATATGACGTGTTGTTACTCGTGAGAGCCAAGGAATGTGGCAGTACGGCGCCTGCCTGTCTCACTGGGGTCAAGATTGCCGATCGGAAGGAGAGTAATTCGTGGTCGGACGAGGAAGCGGACGTGTCTAAGAGCGTTATTCATGTGACCAAGGAATTCTGTGAGTGTGAGGGTCGCAGTTCGTCGCATATTGTCGGTACGCCGGACGGGGCGAGTGGCAAGTCTATTCTGTCGTCGTCACCACCTGCCGAGAACAGTAGACAGTCATCACAGAGATCGCGTGGTTCCTCTACCGGACCCTCTCGCAGCAAACATCGCCGGTCCACATTGGTATCTCCACTTGATGGATCCTCACCAGATCCTACTTCTGTTCTTGCCGTCACTGCGAGTACGCCGCGCCACGTCTGCGCCAACACGATCCGAAATTTATTAGAGGACCTGACCAAGATTCATGACGAACGACAGATGGCGACGCGAAAAGACTGGGACGCCTTTGTTAAGCAACGTAGTCGAGTCACGGTAGGCGCCAAGCTCGCATTGCCCACAGCGACGACGACGACGACGACTGTCGGTGGCGCCGCAGCGCTCCTCGGCCTTGGAACAACCGACGAAGAGGAAGAGCTCGCGCATACAGAGGGCCTGATCGGCTTTGCCCAACTCGGTCTCTCTTCCAACCGCGACGAACGCACCCAATTTGACAAGTTGATCCGCGGGGGCATCCCCCTCGTCTACCGGTCCAAGCTCTGGCTCGAATGTAGTGGGGGACTTGAGATGCGCGAGCCAGGTTTGTTTGGGGATTTGTTGGTACAGGCGGGCGAGGACGCGGGGCATGCGTTGGTGCGGAACGAGATTGAGAAGGACGTCGGGCGGACGATGCCGTTGAATATCTTCTATGGGGGAGATGGGGCAGGGGTAGTGAAGCTTCGTCGGGTGTTGACGGCGTATAGTCGGTAAGCATACGTCGTTATCCCTGGCGCGCTGCTCACGCTCACTGCGCACTACCCCCGGATGTTCTCAACGCAGGCGCAACCCAGCCGTGGGCTACTGTCAAGGCATGAACCTCGTCACCTCGACCCTTCTCTTGGTCCACGCTGACGAAGAAGAGGCCTTTTGGGTCCTCTCGGCCATCATCGAGCGGATTCTCCCCGACGACTTTTTTTCGCCGTCGCTCCTCCCTTCACGCGCATGTCCGCTGGTACTATTGGACTATGTGCAAGAGCTGCTTCCGAGGTTGCATACGCATCTGGTCGATCTGGGCGTGGACCTCGCCGCGATTTGTTTTTCATGGTTCTTGTCCCTGTTTACAGATTGCCTTCCTATCGAGGTACGTCGCGCGCGCTATATCATACATGTACGTACGCTCATGCGGACGGCGTGTCTGACAACACAGACACTCTTTCGAGTTTGGGACGTATTTCTCGTGGACGGTTTAGACGTCCTCTTCCGGATCGCACTCGGGATTTTGAAGGGGAACGAACAAGAGCTAGTCCAGTGCGAGTCGATCTCGGCGGTCTATGTTGCGTTGGAGAATTTGCCGACGCGGATGTGGCAACCAGAGAAGCTCTTGCAGGTGTGTCTTGTTTGGGTGACGTGTCGGTAGCTGATGTGTCAACGATTGGGCGGTTAGATCGAGCTCGACTTGAGAACGACGATGACGCATGCGGATTTGGTGCGACGTCGGAAGTTGCACATGGACAAGCTGCAACAGCTCATGCCTGGATCGTGAGCACGCATTTAAACCCTCTGCGCCATGGTCATCCTCCAAGGCCCTGACCTAACTTTTCCTTTCCCTCTCCCTCCTTTGTTCCTCATTGCCCACTTATTGATAGAGCAAATAAACTACACGTAGAATTTTCTTTTTTTGTTGTTGTTGTGTTATTGCCATAATTCGCTATCGGTGATTTGTGGATTTTGTTGTCGACGAAAAGCATACCTACATTACATCCGTAATTTAACAACTAAGCTTCAACCGCTTCCTCCCCAGGACAGGATAGGGGCCTTGAAACGTAGTCACGAACAAGTATCTTTGACATTGTTGGCACCCGAATCTCTCATCCTTGACTATTTTCGAGAAATCGAAAGGGTGCTCATGGGGCAATTACGGTGCGTCTTGACTCGGGTGATCATCTAGAACAGCCCCACATGACGCAAACCAACTTCAGCCAAATTACTTCGACGAGGGAACATTTTAACAAAATCACATTGTATACTCGGACATACGACATTGTTGACATCACATCACATGATCCACGGCATAGATACAGCAAACCAATCACCAAACGTGCGGTACGAGTCTTGCAGGTACCTTTTGCATGTATGCGAGATACTCCTCCCTGATCGTTTCGTCTTTCTGAATAGCCTCCTCCTGTCATACAAAGCCCCATGAGTATAGGTCACCAAGTCCCAAGGATAAGTGTCGTACCTCGATGCGGATCTTGACCACGAGTACCGTTGCAGTGGCGACGACTGCGAACAGGGGCGCATAAGACCAGAACATGAGGGAGAAGAGGGCTTCTTGTAACAGAATCCAGCTGCGTCGCGTCAGTCTGGTTATTATTGGCGAGGGAAAAGGGGATAGTAGGCGTACACGTAGAGAGGATGCCGAACCCAGGCGTACGGACCTGTCTGGACGACCCTCTGTTTCTCGCGACGCTGACATGATTCCCAGGCAAAGATCGATTCAGACTTGAGTGTGTAAATAGATAAACATGGCGCGCGCGTACGTACCCCGATTGGATGAAACTGGTCACCGAGATGCTCGAACACATCATCGGAGAGACGCTGCAAGGCAATAGTCGCCACACATGCAAGCACTCTCACCGCATTCTTCCGCATGCCATCCACCCTCACCCCATCCACCACCTCTGGCAATGCAAATGTATCCATCCACGGTGGCTGTTGAAATCGATCATTTACGACAGCGAAGATGTAGATCGTGGGGAAAAGGAAATAGGTGAAGGCCTGGAGTGGGGTGATGAAGCGGTAGAGACGGGTGGGCATAGAGGCGGACTGGACAGGGCCGCTTTTGGATTCGGCGTGGGCAGAGGCGGACCTGAATCTAGTGATGTCATAGCGATAGTGGTGTGCGGTGCAAAGAATGATAAAAAATTCGAGTACTTGGCTTGACGAGAATGGCATGGTGTGAATGAAGAGGAAGAGTGTTACAGGGGATGTCAAATATGCAGGAGCTTATAATGCCATTCAACATCATAGGGGCGGGCCATTCGATCCGGGAGGGACGATGTCATCCGTCAATTTGTCGGATGGTGACCGGTGACCTGCTGGCTTCAACGTCGCTCATGTCAAAGGTTAACATTGAACTGCCGCGGTGATACTTGGATGGTCATCCGGTCATCCTTGGTCATCTCATTGAAGGTGTCCGAATCCGCTAGTACAAAGGAGGGTGATGAATCCAGACATGCGAATCCGGCTGAACGGGCTTCTCAAAGAAAACGGTCCAAACGACGAACCTGGAAACGCGACTGGACTGGACGGCTGAATATGGGCAGGTAATCTGGACTACTGCTGGCCTTCCCGCGACTCTTCCCACACACGCGTTTAAGGACCCGGATTGAAGAGCCTGCAACACTCTGAGTTGACTTAGGGGCAAGGGAAATAGGGGTGACTGATGCGATGATGTCATACCAACCAAGGTTTGATCTTATTTTTCTTATCATCAGATTTACACATGATCACAGCGTATCTCCATAGAGCAAAACAACATTCAGCTACTCTTACACCTCAGAAAAATGCAAGACCTGGAGCAAGGTTCATGAGCACCTGGTACGAGGACTATGAAAAACCAATCTAACCTAATCAACTACTTGGAAGAGCTGGTAGACTTGTGCGTGTCTCCGCTAGGAGAGGTGTATTGAGAGTAACCACTGCCGCTGTTGTAATAAGTCGAGCCGTTGGGGTTGCTGTAGTAGTAGCTCCCGTCGCTATCGAATTTACGTCAGCCCACAGAGCAATTGCGTGAGTACTACGCACTTGTTGGAGTAGTGATACCCGGAACCTGCATCACCATGGTCGCGAGCACAATAGTGGTTACCCTATCGTGAAGTCGTCGACACCTGCCAGAGCAGAAGCGACGAACGTGTCGTCGCTCACCTGACTGTTGGTGCCACTGCCAGTGTAGGTGTAATCACCAGAGCTGCTGTTGTTGTTCTTCGGCATTGTGAAGAAGTACTGTAGAGCTGGGGTAAAAGGGGGTTAAAGAGCAGCAGCGAGACAGGCTTGCTTTATATCTCCTGATTGTTGTTCTTTGTATTGGGTTTGCCGAGATACGCCAAACATGCGTGCCAGCCAATAGCAAACGTTTGCTTGTCCGCAACTGTACCTCGCATTTAGGTCCCCTTCGAGTGCCACTGTGCCAGCAGTGCACAAGGACGCCTTTCCCAGCTTCTTCGGAGCCAGTCGTATGAGATAAACTGGGACTTGTTTACGGTAAGTTCACTGCATCCTCGCGGGCATGTTGCTTAAATAAATTGAAAACACTCTTTTTGTGACCAACGAGTTTGTTCCCTATCATCGCAGATCACAACACTGCAAGTCCTGCTCTCCCCAGAATATGTAATATGCAGTATATATCGCAAGAACCACCTCCGCGAGGCAAAGAAGTTCGGGTGGTGTGGTTACAACGTGTCCTCTGCGCCATCTAATATCCTGGGAAGTCGAATCGCATAAATATCCCCAACTGTGCTTATTCCTCATCTTTCGAAAGTCCTTCGGTGAGTTCCATTTGTTGCGCGGTCACAAGTCTGCGAGCTTGCTGTCCAGGCGTCTTACACTATTGATACCGGGTTGCGGCCCTCTGAGGTCGGTATCAACTACGTTATCGCGTATACACTTGAAGTTATCGACAGATGGAGAATCTCCACTCGCTCAGCAGCGACGATGCCATTGCCCTCAACAGAGATGCGTCGTCAAGTTGAGCAAACTCCTTAACTCGCTCGCATTCGCTTCTCCTCTCCCCAGGAATTCAACGCCGCTGTTTGTTTTGTTTTGCATTCGGAGTCTGCAGTCACTCGTGCTCCACGAGTCGAGATCACCCGCATACATGCAGCGTCTTACTGGAAATCCCTGGTCCTTCCTACGCCGCTGCTCTTTGCAAATGCAACCTAGGCACCGATCTTCGTTCCTATCTAAAATAATATCTAACACTCTTGAGCTTGACTTAGATTTCGTTGGTTGACGGGCCATCAAGGATCGCTTCCACAGACCAAACGTTTCAATTTGTAATCACTGCCCTTTTTGGTCTACTCACTATTGAGGAAGTGTCTACGTGTCGGGTATGTGCGATTGAATATTGACGTATGTACCTCATTCACGAGTTCTATGCACCCTGGCCTCGAGCTTCTCAATATTGCAACGTACCATGTTCGCACTCATCGCTTCCACCCGAGGTCCTCCGTACCCTGCTCTTTCCACATTTCCTTCGAGAATTATTCTTAGGGAATCCTTCGCCTCCACATTATCGAAGCCGTTTCGACCTCACATGAGGGGTCTGCGCCAGTGGGTCCTTTCACCCACCCACCAAATCTCCCGGCTCCTATCCACTGACATCCGGCCCTTCAATACTGACCTATCATCTGATTTACGGCCAGCCCCATCAACACTCCGCCCAAAATCCCACGCTGATCAATGCAGTCTGAACCTTTTCTTTCCACGCTCATGCTACAACCCAGAGCCCTGACACCAGACCATTGCGGGGTACATCAATGCAATTTACAGAACCTAGCCCCGCAGGTTTGAACTTGACTTGCCGGATGATGGATAGGACCTCACCGGTTAAGGATATATCATACACGCGACACTCTCTGCGAACCTAAGTTTGCCACCCCGAATGTCGGTCTGGATTTCCGAGTCGATTGCATCGTCTCAAAACGTTGCCGGAGTCATCAACCTAGGTCTCAGTGCCACCGCCATCTTGCTCCATGTTTCAAAGCTAAGCAATCGGATGGATCGACCTTATCGGGAAGTACCCTGGGGTAGTGGCTTCACGCTCTGACGCCGTTGTTTCCACCACTCCGTTTAACGCGCATACATGAGCCAAAGGAGTCAGAGAACTGCTCGTCAATGCCATCTCCATGCACCCTGTGATTATTCGACACCTCACTAACGACGCCGCCTTCATTTCCGATGCTACGCACACCGTCTACGCGACAGAGATTGGTGGCTTTTCGACCATGGGTGTCTCTCATGTGGGACTACCAGGGGGTTCCCCCGGACCTTGGGGGCCCCTCCATTCCCTCGCTCTCTCTCGTGTTATATAGGGTGTGCGGGGGCTTAACGCATGGGACGACCGTGGGGCCGCTGGCTTTTGCGTTTGCCAGCACATGCGGCGACCCTGTGTATTTAAGTTTTCCCCTGGATGACTTGCGTGCGGGTTCTCTCTTGTCACCACAACGTCCCCTTGGTTGTTCTGCCATGCACTCAAGGACGTTTCCAACGGCATATTCGTCGGTTAGACATCATGTAGGGTTTACTCATATCAAGGTGCCTTCCTTTCTGAAAGGACACACATGCATATATTTAGGAGGAACTATCGTGCTTACCCCAGTTGGTCTACCCAACGATCTACCACCACAATTTCTCCGCCGTCCAAACACTGGCAGGCCTTCACGACGAAGTCAAGAGGCTCAGAGCAACCGAGCACCACTTGCAAAGGCAGATTTATCGATTCCGGTCTGAACTCGAGGAAGTACAAGGAACGTTGTACACCAAAATCAACAAAGCCAACGAGATGCAGAACTTTCTGGCGCCCATCTCGAGGCTCCCGAATGAGATGCTGCTCGCGATTTTCGAAGAGGTGGTCGTGTGTCAGGATCCGGGGACCGAACAACGTGTAGAGTGTACCATTTCCAAGGTGTCCCGTCGATGGCGAGACCTGGCGATTCATTCTGCCCGCTTATGGCGGCGCGTGTGCGTCACCCCACGCGTCGCGCCGAGTATGTTGGAGATGTACAAAACTAGAGGGTCGAGAGCGCTCGATATCGAAATCTTGGGGTGGAAGGACAGGAGAGATTTTCAGCGGTTCGACACTGCGCTCGAGATGATGCTCGATTCATCCAGTCGTTGGCGCAGCCTGTCGATTGCCTCCGTGTGTGACACCCATCTCTCGCACCTCACCCTCAAACTCTCTCACATCCGTCATTTTTCCGGGTTGAAACACTTCACGTTTCGCGCGTTACGTCCTGGCCAGACCTGTTCCGTCTCCTTTCTGATGGAAACCGCCACGACGACGCAATCTCACCCTCCGAGTCAGACCCTGTCTCCATGCATGCTCAAATCCCTCGACGCGGAGAACTTCATGCTGACTGGAGATCTTGGCAACATACGCGCGTGCGCGACGCAGAATTTTTCAAAGCTGTCCTCGTTGACGTTGAGGAGGTACAGCAACGACGCGCGGTCTTTCCGGATCATGATTGATTTCAGCGCGTTTCGGGCGATGCTTGGCGCGATTCCTAATTTGACGACGCTGGTACTCCATGGGCAAGCTCTTCGTTTCCGTACCGATCCGGTTGGCGGTCCGCAAGGCCAACATGATACTCACGGAGGTGGCGTTTGGGGTGAGGGTGGCATCGGCTCCGCTGCCAACGCTGCGACGATCACCCTCCCACATCTCCACACCCTCGTGCTCCACCCGGGGGTGTTGAAACCGCGTTACCTCCAACACACTATCTCTGCCATTCATGCACCCGTACTTAGGCATTTCGAACTCGTCTTTCCGGATTCAAAGCTCTCTGGGCAGAGTATCGTACAGCAGCTGTTTGTGGATGTGTCCCTCTCCTCTTCGTCGTCGTCGTCGTCGTCGTCGTCATTGCCATCATCGTACCCATCCTCCTCCTATGCCTCTTATCCATCCTCGTCGGCGACAGCGATACACGTGAACAAACGACGACCACGTTTCCCGTACGTTGAAACGGTAGTCCTCCATAACGCTTCAAACGCAGGGTCAGCCCTGGCGTTCATACATGCATTTCCATCAACGACGCAAGCGACCCTCGGGGGCGTCGACGTTGGATTTTTCCCACTTGTCTTGCGTGCTGGCGCCAGATCGGCTGTTGACATAGGGTCTGGAGCAGGGACGGTCGTGGGCGTAGGGTCAGCACGAACAACAGAGTCAGGGTCAAGGTCAGGAATGGTGGCGGGATCAGGATCAGGATCAGCACCAGGATTGGGCATAGCTCCATGTGACTGCACCTGCGCCCGCTTCGGATGCTGGCAACGACTCCGCACCCTCACGCTCCGTCAACCCCGCCCAGAGACTCTCCGTGTCCTCCTCGAATGGATACGCAACGAATACGAGCGGGGACACCTCGCGCCCACGCTCATCGTCGAAGGCTCGCTCGACCGTTCGGATATTCGCTTTTTTGCGCAATGTGCGAGGGTATATACCGCGGTGGAGCTCGTGGGGATCCAGGATCCCGTCACGGCGACCGTCTGATCAACGATCTTGCAGTAGTGAGTAGTAGTAGCAGTAGTAGTAGTAAGACTTGCTTGTCGTTTTTTTTGTCGCTCTCGACACTTTGGGACAGGTTACGGGTTCTTGTGAGCTACCATAACCCATGACGCATGCCGCGTCGTTCGATCAATCCATTGCGCGGACAGGTGGACTTGTCGTGTAGATATACCGCGTTGTTTGCATCCTTAGATCTGTGGTCGAAATTGACCGCACATATCCTAACGATAACCGACTCGTCTCGGAGTCAATCACAGGTTTCAAACGTTCCCCGGATATGACCATCAGACAGCATCACTCTCACAAGTGAAAAATTGCCATCCTTGCCGTGTCTGAGTATATGGCCTGAGTCACCTAAGGCAGCACCTTCTCGGTACCAATAGAGACCTAAAAGGCCAGTTTCTTATGTCACAAGTTTTTGACCTGTAAGGTGTCAGGCCTCACGTGTTCTAAAAATAGATCCTCGTGTCTGCCTTCCTGGCGCCTCGTGAGGCACAGATGAGGTTCATGTGCCTCCCCCAGCTCATCTATTGGACGTTCTTGAGCCTCACTTGAGCCTCACCTAGCTCGTCTATTGTTCCTCCCGAAACTCCAAAGAGCCTCCATGATTTCCTTGAAATGTCCTGCCGACAGCTTCTTTCCACCACTCGGGCGTTTCCACAAGTAGCACTAAAAGTCTTAATCTTCGATGACTTAGATTTCTAACCTCAATGCCCCCCCACCCAGGAACTTGAAGTGTGCAGCCGTCCACAAGTAGCCTCGGTCTTCAGTTCCAAAGTCCCAAACGTCCTCGCAATAAGCACTATACACAACATCTTGTCCAAATCCCTGGCCAAGCTGCTCTGCATCAAGTGTACGTTGAACAGTTGGCTCAGCTCCAAGGCCAGCAACGTCGGCCCACTCCCCCTCCATCGGTGATCCCATCGAATGGTGTTTTTGAAGCTCACATTTCTGATCCTGTTGAGCCGGTCACCTATTCCTTTCCTACCGATGACGACGGTAACAGTTATGAAATGGCTATTGAGTTGGAGGACCATTCAACACCACCATCTGAGCCTGCAAGTTTGATTGCCAACCCTCAGACACGACATATGCTCCCTGATGCAGCTGCGCAGCGCCTTTACCACAGCTGGCAGATGGTTCTACCTAAGTTGGTTCAGCCTTATTTACAGTATTCTTCGTGCACACTTGGGAAGCTCCTTGACGTTCTACCCAGCATCATGTCTCACTGTAACCAACTCATCTGTGAGTGGAAGTCGACACAAATTATCTGTCTACTATTTGACCGTGAGTTGTCCTCCTCACGTGGTGTTGCAATCCCTTATTTTACATAGATTTCGTTTTGCTTGATGTCGTTAGTTGCAAGTGTGCCTCTC
>JBBPRH010000393.1:0-21662 GCA_038092915.1 Boletus pseudopeckii | reverse complement strand
CCGCTCGAACATGGCTTCAAGTTCAGCAACAGTCATACGTTGTAAGGCGCGGCGACCCAACCTCCGTTAATGAACACACCACCTCCCACAACTCCCCGCGCTCGCTGTCTGCAACGATGATCCCAACGTCCCCGTCGTCGGGCAGCGCGCTCCTGAGGTCTCTTCTCGCCCTCCTGTTTGTCCTTGTCCACCCGTCGTTCGCACAGCCTGCCACGCTTGTTTTCGATGATTGCTACAACGGTGATGCTTCCCGGAAAATGTCGGTGGACACCGTCTACTCGCAAATTATAGACGACCAGACCCTGAACATCACGGTTCTCGGCAACACGGCTGCAGAGATCGTCAACTTTAACACCAGTCTTGGTATGTTGACCCGTCACTTGCTCGTCCGACTTACTCAGGCGCTCGACTATTAGCTGCTACGCTCTTCATGGATACCACGACACTCACAATCAATACTTACAGTAACGAATTTTATTTATGCAGTCTCATCCTCCCACCTTCGCCTCTCCCTACCATTACCTCCCCAAACTCGACCTACTGTCCCATACAAGTTGGCCCGTATGCCTTCACGGTGACCATGCCCTTCAACTCCAAAAACTTCTTCACAACCATGGATACACAGCTTCGTGCACTTGATACCAATGAGCAAGAGATCCTATGTCTAACCGTTGCAACCACACCGCTTCAGCCCGGTCCGCTCAATTCACCATATGGAAGCGCACATACCATCTTCTGGGCTACCGTAGGTCTAGCAATTGCTTACTGGCTGATCGTTGGCATCGCCCGCATCACTTCTGCGTGGGGCCGCGGCTTAAGCCGACCAGGTCCTGGCATCTGGCATCGCGTACAGAATGCCGGTTTTATTCTTGCCAGTGCCATCAGCGGTGAACGTCTAGCAACATCCCCTGCCCTCATAAGATTCTGTATGTCGCTTGTCTCGATTGCTGTGTACGCTCTCATCTTTGCAAGGTTCACCCTCATTACGCGATATCATGATGCATACGCAATGGTGTGCCGCGCTGGCCATGGTCGCCGTTCAATGGCCACCATTCATTTGTGAGTCAAATTTTCACCGATGTGTCTTCGGTCCCTTAATTATCTTCCAGACCCGTTGCTCTCGCAGACCGCGTGGGCTACCCTTACATACAGTGAGTTTTGCTCGAAAGTGTACACGCTTACGGCACCGTAACGCTTTTGATGTGCCCTAGATGTCAGCCTGACACCTAATTCTGAGCATTGGAATCCGCTCGATATTCAGTCGTACAATCCTCCGTCGACATTCGCAGATCAGCTAAGCGATCCGAATTCCATTCTCTATCTCAACACATCCATCCCCAATTCCCTCTTTCTTCTTCCTCCCGGAACGCCGAATGGGATGGCGGCCTTTGCATGGAGCGTGGGAGTTAGCCCTCAGAGTCTCTTTGGGATATGCCTTTCCATCTTCCTTGCCATCCTGGCGGGAATCATTATCATCAGCCTGTTTGTCTGGTTGATCGATTTGATTTTCTCACGGAAATCACTTTCGACCAGTCTCCCGACTTCCGCAAGCAAGGGCCGTAGCCCGCGTCAATCAGCAGGAAGCAAAGATATGCTCGATAACATGATTGATGAGAGTCGTTCTTTGAACGGCCATGCCCATGCGTATCCCACGTTACGACGGCGTTGGCTCCGTCCGAATTTTAGGTCATTTCACACTAGCGTTTTGATCGGTAACCTCGTTCGCGTGCTTTCTCTATTCCATTTCCCTGTGACTGTCTTCTCGGCTTACGAATTCTCCACGGCTACCTCAAGTTCTTCCATTGCCCTTGGGGCACTCTCGTTCGCAATTTTCTCGGTTATCCTCCCCACACTCCTGTTGCTTCGACTTTCTCGAACACCGACTTCCAAGCTCTACGACGAAACGCGAACTCTCCTCTCACTCGGACCTCTCTATAATCACTTCCGCCCCGGCTCGCAGCTTTTCTCTGGATTGCTCCTCCTGTCAAACTTAATTAATGGGATTGTGATAGGGGGTGGCCAGGAAAGTGGTACAGCTCAGGCCATAGTGATTCTTGTATCGGAGGTTGTCAGTGCATTGATCACGAGCATATGGCTTCCTTGGGGCACGGGAGCGGGCATGAGCCTCATAAGCTTCTTGTTCTGTGTCGCTAGAATCGTAATCGCGGTCTTGCTTGTGGTGTTGACACCAACGGTGAGGGTAAAGCACTGTTATAGCTTATTGCAGATCACTTATGGCGTTGTTATTCCAGATCTCCATTGGCTCGGCTGCTAGTGGCTGGGTCGCCTACGGCATACTCATCGTGTTGTGCCTCGTTTATCTTGCCTTTTTCCTCATCTTGCTGGTCAAGTTCACAGAGGCCCTCGTCCGTATATTTGGTCGCGTGGGATTCGATCGATCCCGACGCCCGGTTGACAGTGGTCTCGTCGGCGCACTCGCTATCCTCGGCTGTTGTGGTACTCGCCATGCGCGTGAGCGCAGGCCTTATAAAATTTCGGATGTGCGGGAGTCCTATACCATCCGTGACTCTGGATCGTTCGTACCACCACTCGCCTCACTCGCCCAGCCAGCCAAGAGTTCTGCTGCTTCGCATCACTCTGGGCCGCCTGCTTCGGTGCTCCGTCCCGAGCAAGCTCTGCGTCCTTACAGGGAAGACAGCGATGAAGACGACGAAAGTGCACATATCATGAGTGCATGGCAGCCCTTCCCCGGACCTGGAAATAGAGTGTCGTACGATCGCACCGAGTCCTCGCCTCGCACACAAACGTCGAATTCCGGATTTTCACGCGTGGGAGGTGGACGTGCGCATTTTGACTCTCCTTACGCGATCGCGGGAGGCAAAGAGGGTTCTACGCTGACGTTCCCCAGCGTGGAGCGGAAAGGGTCAGGCCCTGGTGAGAGCTCCATTGCTGTGACTCGTGAAGGCGATGCACCGACACCAACGACTTCTGTGGCCAACGTGGCGAGAATACCTGTGCTCACCAACGCAGGGTTGCCGGCAGGTAGAACAGTGAGTCAAACTGCCATCATTGTCGGCGAGTTGGCCGCCATCGCTGCGGCATCAGGCACAGTACCCGAGTCCCATCCTTTGGTAGAGACTGAAGAAAAAGGATCTCGTGGGGATAATGTGGCCAACCTGGATGCAAACCACCCGAGGAAGAAACACTGGTTCAACATCCGCCGTAATCGCAGACATTCAGATGGGTTGGTGCTGGACGATGTGGGAGAAGTCGACAACGTGGTTGACTCGAGTTCGAAGGAGCCCGGTCGATCCTTTGTCGTAATCCGCGATCGACGGCCAATGTCCTCTCGACCCGAGCCTGGCCAAAAACCGAGGCAATCGCTAGACGAGTCCAGTCGATCTTCGTTCGCCGGTAGGAGAGGCGCATATTCATGATACAACACGAAGCTGTTAGCGACGTGGCTGGAACTGTTGATATTCGCCTAATGCGTATATAAAGGAGTTTTTCGTCTTGTTCCCCCCCTCACCCCTGTCTTGCGTACCATGTTTCCTTGTTGCATCCTTTCCTCTTATTCATGGACATTCGCTATATTACCAATGGTACCGCCTGCATGTGTAATACTTGGTGCACCCAGATTCACTGTTTTGGATCTTTTTCTTTTTCTTTTTTTCGTTTTTTTTTTGGTATGTGTCAGTAATACAGTATCAGCCTCGAACTATTTATATATGCCTGATCTCTATCTAAACACCGTAACGAGAAAACAAAAAGGGATAGAGATCGTTTGTCACAAGCCAGAAAGTCATCGGTCAACCGTTACACGAGGACGCCATCTTCCTCGTCGTGTCCACCCATGTCGCGCGCGTCTCCCCCAACCCAGAATACCCGCCAGTCCTCGACGGACTTTCTCACCCACCCATACACCCCAGCATCCGCCTTCAACCGAGCAACGACCTCATCGGTACGAACGCTCTCAGATGAGCGTGCCGACGACGTCGAATCCGCTCGTTCCAGCACAGGCGCCACAGTCTCGGGGAGGCGGTGCCAATGTCCGCCATGCGCCAGGAAACCAGTCTCGCCAACGAAGGCCTGTCCGCGGCACGGATCCGCGAGCGCCACGCTCTTGCCCTTGCCTTTTGTGTTGGAGAGGAGCGCTGCGAGCGGGATTTCTTGTACCTCGATGCCGTCTTCGCCGAAGCCGATGAGCTGGAGAAAGGGTGATGTCTCGAGAGGCTTGGTGCGCGATGGTGTTGTTTGTGGGACGCATACCCGCGCGGTGATGCCAGACGGCGGTGACAACCATACGAGGGTGTGGACGGGCGGAGCGTGCTGGATGTTGGCAGGGAGGGGCGCGGGGACAATGTGCGTGTTCTTGCCCCTCGTAAGCACATACACCGACTTTTCGGGAGACATATCTCCGCCGGGAAGCTGCGCTGCGGGTAGATCGACGAGGGATGGGAGGATCCAGGCGCCTTTTCCTTCCTTGAACGCCATGAAATCGATGGAAGCGCGGGAACGCTTGGTACCGAGGGAGCTGCCAACACTTAATGAATCTTTTGCGGGCATTAAACTGCCACCGCCCAAAAGGCCGCTGCCGCTTCCAGCGTCATACATTTCTACTTCCGTTACCGCCGCATCCGCGATGCGTATGAGCCCCGCCTTCTTCTCGAACACGATGAATATGGCCATTTGTGCGCTGTACGTGAGTTGTGAGAGGGGGGAAGCGCGGTTAGTGTGGGAGGAGAAATGGGAATCCGAGGATATGCCACGCGAGTGCCCATACCCCGTCTGTCTTGGTGAAAGGCTCTCAGATGGGGGTCGGGTGTTGTCTTGGACCGACTGGCGTACGAACACAAGGTTACGAGGCTGTACTGGCGTGTAAAATTCCTGGCCACAATTGATGCGTAAGAATTTCAAAAAAATGACTGCAGATTAAGGGGTGTTCACCTTGACAAAATGAAACGCCCTTTCTCCTTTCGGGGTCTCGTACAAGAATATATTATACTTCGTGGCGACCGCAAGCAGCGCTCGTCGTCCATGTCTCCCGCCGCCAGGCCCAGCCTTACCATCGTGCCATAAGGCATACGAAATAACGCTCGCACTCGCTAATCGGGAACCGGCACTGGCAAGCGGTACGAAATCGGTGGCCCATCGCAGCGGAAGATCGTCAACGATATCCCATGATGCGTCAGCCGAGGCGGTGACGGTGGGCCGCTTCGCGGTCGGAACAGCCAGGTAGGACTCGTACGAGGTCGCGGGATGCTGTGTGCGGGTTGGAGAGTCGATGAGGTGTTTCAAGCCTCGCGTAATACTGCTTGCCGGTCGGTGTTTCTTGACAGGCGTTTGTTGGATGTTCCAGTCAGAAGCTCGACGGAGGTCCACAGGATGTGTACCCTATGCCGAGCCGGAAGCGCGTCAGAGCACAGCAAGCAAGACGATTGGGTGATATACCAACTTTTTGAGCAATTGTCCATTTTGCGAGGCTCGTAAGGCTTGCTAGATTGTACATCCTCAGGGTCCGTAATGATTCCTGATGCCCGCTTGAAGCGGACGGTGCGTCAGGATCCGGTCCTACCAATGCTAGGACAACACCCTGTGGGGTTCCTTCCCCGATGTCTTCGTGCTCGAGAATTGTCATTTGATACACTCTGAAAGTAAAAGTGAGCACGAACACATGTTAGTTGAGTCGAAGACCACATACGCCTCTCCTGTCCACACTACACGTGCCTGCGCGTCTCCGGGGCCGTTTTGAACAATTCCAGTGTTACCATCGCTCGCCCACTCCATAGGATACATATCTAGAACTGAAAAACCACTATCTGTGCCAATAAGTAGCAAACGGTCGCGATTGATGGGAAGAATACACCGGATGGGCGACGTTGTGTGTGGAAGAAATCGCGAGCCAAACTGATGAAGTTGCAAATGGCTAGGTAGAAGGGTTTCACAAGCCGTTCCCTGTAAGTCCTGCTGCGATTGAGAAAGGGGATCCGATGGCAAGGTAGAAACAGCGGATTCTAGGTCAGAAATGCCCTGATTGGGCCGCGAAGATGTAGGGAGATCAGGGAGATCATGATCTATACGAATACGCAAAGGTATTGTTGCAACACGACTCTGGTTCGAATAAGACCCGTCAGGCGCTGAAGAGGTATTTGCAGCATCTGCCTGGATATCCTGGACACCCGTCTTTCAGAGACGAGGTTGGAGAAGACGTCGAGACGTTCACATACGGGTATTTGTTCCTGATCGTCACCCCAACCTCGGGCACGTCTGCGTGTCATTTCCTCTGGAGTGATGCCTGCGTAACGCTCGGCGGCCCTAGGCTCGTGTCAGTGCAGGGTCGCGGGATTTCCGCTGATGACTGAGAAAGCATCTCACCTCTTCTCAATCCATCCTCTCCACCGGCCAAATCTGTATACATGTTCAGGTCTACCTGCAAGCTGCCCAGTGATGCACGCACCGCGAATTGGCGCTGTGTTGGGAAGCAAGGTCGTCGTAAGTGGGCAAATCGCCGTCACCTTGTTGGTCTTGCTCTGCGCCTTGTGTGTATGTTTCAAACGAATCGAACGAGTTAACAGACATTGTGGACAAGCAGCTAAGAAATTTCGGGTCCAAGGCAGCTCATTATAAAGTCCAGGTGAGGCGTGACCGCCAATAGATTGTGGCACGTGATCTCGCACCACGGTCCGCCCAGATTTGATGTCCGTCTGGAGTCTGGACTGTTGGTCTGGATGGACCACTACCGCTATCGCACCAAATTACTGCATACCGCATAGCAAGCAACACCGTGGAGTCGTCAGGCCATACATCGTCCCTTCATCTGCACCCACGCGCTCCCTTGCCAACCTGTATGAGTTGGGGTATGCCGCACAGGGTACCTCCTTTCAGTGCACAAAGTCGCCGGCAGGTTCGGTCACCGGTGGAGTCATGTCTGCCAATCACCAGCACTGTGAGTCTTAAACTGAAAACAATACCCTTTCTGGAAACAATATCCATGTTTTTTTTTCTGATCGGATCTAGTGTTGGATGTCGCGCCGCCAAACCCCCATCAGGCGGCTACGCCTTGCCGTTGGCTTGCAGCGACGCGTTTGCGTTTGCGAGCCTTTGACGCGAAGTTGGCCGATATAATGGTGGTTATGGACTCCCCTCTCGTCAAAGTCTATCCTAAATCACTTTCGCTTCTGAATATTGGGCAAATTTGCCCCCCCCCCCCAGCTGCAGAGATCGTCGCGGAGTGACGGGATAGGTGTGATCAGAAGGGGGGATACTGGAGGACCAGCATGGTGACATTGGATATGGTCCCCCCGATCAAGGCTGTGTCGCATGCGGGGTGCTGAAATATTTAAAGCCGAATACGGCGAATGCTTCGCTCTAAAGCGCTCTTCTCATCTTACCTTCTCATCTTCGTAGCCTATTGCACTCGAACGATGCGAGACAACTTGTATGGAGCTTTTACATTGCGACGGGGACTCCCTTGCTGAACTCTGTTTTATGGATAGGTGCTCCTGCTATTTGTGCTTCCAGAAAAGCTGCGGTTTGCACCACCCCGAGAGCACACCTGTCAACTCTCCGGATCCCATCGACACCACGTCGATGTCCATCTAGTGTGTTTAGATGATTCCACGTGTCCCTTTTTCCTGATAATCCCATTAGTACAAATGCTCCCGTTAACCTTGATGAATGGCAGTCTGCGGTCGCGCCAATCATGGGAGCTACTGATAGTTCGCTGTCCGCTCTTCCAGGCATCGCTGAGTTAGTCCTTCGTGTTTTCGAAAATTTCTTTCATTAAGCCGCTCTCCATCTCTCAGAAATTTTTACCGTGTAGCTCATGAATCATATCACCAAATTGCGTTGGGTCGCGTGCCACCCTTGCCTCTTGCGAGGTATAACTACTCTACTGATGCGCTTTTGAAGCCCTCACGCTCTGCTGTGGAGGACGATGCTTACGCCTATGCGTCACAGACAGCTTGGTATGAGGGAGGTGTGACCCTCACACAACTCGATGGAAACCAAGTCCCGTCCGAGACGACAGGTCTCGATGCAATCGGAAAATCGTGGTCACAGCACGACGACGCCTACCAAGCTGCAGTGGCGCTTGCACAGCCGACTACCCTGTACGGTGCAGACTACCCTCCACATTCGGTGCCCGCTGGGATACACATGGCAACCTTTCCTGAAATTGGCGCTAGCCTGACAAGTGAAGCCCACATGACGGGTTTAGGCAACGCCAGTTCCCGGATGGCAAGCGCAGCGCTGGGGCACGTCGCATCACCTGTCAATCACCGTCGATATCACCGCAAACCTCATGCTCGTCCAGAACATGCGGTCTGTAATAAGTGCAAGAAGCAGATGCGGCGACAATCACTCAAGCGACATATCAGGGAAGTACATGATCATGTGAAGCGGCCTCATGCAAGGTCTAGCTTCGCGGCTGGATCATAGCGCCAACGAGATCCCCGAGGACATGCGAACAAGGGATGCTTTATACAGCCGACTCGTCATTTATATACTGCGCACTTATGTTCCAGACAAGTTTGGCGTGCTTTTTTTGCTTTTGAGTATTTATTCACCGAAACACGTACTCTATATATGATGTATGACTCCTTGATAGGTACGAGCGCTCATTAATATTCTGCCCGTTTGCCCATAAGAGTCAATGTCCCGTGTTTAGTTTGACGTAGGCAGTGTGATCGACCGTACGTTTGAAAATTATAGTTACACTTGGTACACTACACTACAACATGCAAGCAATTGTCTGAAATGAAAAGATTCACCCTCGGTCCTCAAGAGAATGCGAGACCAGTCCAGGTGGCTACCGCACCAAAGACCACGCCGCCTGCAACCGCTGTTAATTTCCCGCCTTTCCCCTCAACCCTCGTACTCCTTTTTTCTTCTTCGAGGAACTTTTTAGCCAAGAGGTCGATTGCCTCCTCCTCAGTGCCCAGAACGACCCATTTATTATCGTTGTCCTCCCGGCTTGGAAGAACGCGGACATGGAATCCGATATTCTCCGCATCACGCCGCACGTTGTCGAAATCTGCGAGTGGGAGGGAGACCAACGTAGCGGGTGCCGTGCTGGAGGAATGACTGAGCTGTTGTAAAAACAAGGAGCGTTGCTCAAAGCTCATCGAACGACTGAGCGGCTTTGTTTTTCTGGTATCGGCATCGGGAAGCAAATAAACTGTATCGTTCATATTGAGAGCCGAGCCACCGATGCCTTGGTCAGTGACCGGCTCCGTGACTATAAGACTGGCCGTAGGCGTATAGAGCGTGCAAGGCATGCGGCGAGAAAGAGGGGAGGTCCTGCTGTCAGACAGCGACTCTGTCTTTACCTCCGTCGGCTCTTCCTTGCGGCGACCGCCCAACGGATCGGTGCCGTCTAGCGTCCGGCGCCACTCTAACACGTGTGCCACCCTATCTTGGGGCGATACGGCGTCGCTGATCATGCCAGGCTGCAGTAACTGCTCCACCAAGTGCGAATCGGTCGGACTAAGGGACGCGAGCGTCTGCTCTGGGACGAGAGCGAACCGCACCGAAAGCTTCCGCTGCAACGTCTTGCCTGTGCGTGGCATGGACGCACGTCTGCTCTCCTCTGTCGGACTGACTATGTGGAGGGAGGAGAGTTCCTCGAGGACCCCATCGTCCGCTGCCGGCGCGACCTGCCCGGCCGAGGAAGCGGATCTGCTGGCGGAAGGGGAGATAGGACTCGGATACGATGCGTCAATGTAGGGACAGCCGGAGCGAGGATGCCCTGCGCGCGGGCGGTGGCACTTGGTGCAATGGGGCGTACGGCGCGTACCAGAGGCGGGAGGGGTTACTAGACCGTCTGAACCGGTACTCACGCGTGGCCTGGCGGGGGTTGATGGGGCAGACGAGCGCGTCGCTGGGGCCATGACGGAGTCTTGCAAGTGGAAATGGTTTGAGGGGCAATTAATTATTCAAACGCGTTGCTAAAGAATGTTTGTGAAAGGTGGAGATGACCGTGGAACTTTACGCGTACGGATAAACAATCGAGTCAACAGGTGTCATGGCGACTTCAACTCCACGCTCAAAGACAGGAATGTGATGATAAAGACTACTCGTACAGATTTCTGGTTACTGTTATCTTATCAACAAGGGCAGCCCTGGTGTTGGTCGACACATACAGAAGTTGTGCCAGCAAGAACACCTTTCCCCATACCACGCCATCTGGCAATGGAGATAAGAGCCGATATCGAAATGCCATGATTGTCACTGCAAGGTACTTGGTGCGAACATGGGTATATGGTGCCATAATGCTGATTTGCCGACTGGGGCGTGTGTAGAGAGAACCGGGCCTGACTACCAACGACCATCAGACCGACACTCGACCCCAATCCCCGGTAAAAAATCCTCGATAAACGGCATCATTTAATGATTGATCGGAGGGCAGTCCTAGTCAGGTTCGGACACAGTTTCGCTGCCGAAGATTGGTGTCAGAAAGTTGCACGAAAAGATGGTTCGAACGTCAAACAAGCAATATATAGCATCGGTCGTTGTAGTGACAAGAAGACATACCCTTTAATGGTTCGACACACCGTCCTGTGTGCGGGTGGACTGGTCGTTAGCTAGGCGGCCTCACAATCTCACAAGATACTGGCTGAAAATTCTACACCCGTGTACGGTGGTGTCTCGATCCGCAACCGAGGACCGCGACATTCGATATTCCCTTCTGCATTGGTCCACAGGCGCAAATCAATGACTCGATCACCTGGCAAGCGATCACCAGACTATTCATGGCGTTTATCCGAGGATAAAGGCGAGGCAACAACTTTACTGTCAAATTGAATGCGGAAAGCAGAGGCATTTAGACTTGCCAGGAGCAACTGCAACAAGAGATACAACAGAGTCACCTAATTTGAGCTATTCTCTAGCTCTACTCTCCCAGTCAGAATACTTGCGGCGTGAGTCGTCGTACCTGTCGACCTTGTCCCTGCGCTTCGACAGTTCGGAACGTCGTGAATCTCCTTCGGGAGTGCGACTCCTCATGCGATTTTTTCGGCCGTCTCTGTTCCGGTATGAGGGCGCTTGTGAGCGCTGCTGGTATCGCGAGCCGTCGGAGTCCCCGTCGGGGGTGTCTCTTCGCCTGTCTCGTGGCGACTCTGGCTTCGCAAGGCTCCTCAGCAAGCTCTCCACTCCCTTCACGCCCTCCGATTTCGTCTTCTCCTTCCGCAGCTTCTTTTCTCGCCTTCGTTCTTTTCTTGCGCGACGTTCTTCGGGCGTTTCGTCCTTGTGTTTGTCCTTTTTCGCTCTCTTTGACTTTTTGAGTGCTTTCATTTCCTTGCGTTGAGCCAACAGGTAATCTCTCATGGGATCTTCTGGGTCGATGGAGAACGTGGACGACGCTTCTGAATCAGAAGGGGGTCCCTCAGCTGAACAACGCTGATATTAGCAGTAGACTGTCGGATGGGAGACGGTGACATGCCAATGATCACATCAGGCTTTGCATTTAAACTTTGCTCCTCTGGTTCTACCCATTCACCGTCTTCCCCCTTAGTCTTGGGTTGCTTGTAGTTCTTGACATGATCGACACGCAGAGTTCTATCAAGAACCTTGGCGCCATTGAGGTTGTCAACTGCTAAGATTGTGGATCTCTGATCTTCGTACATGAGGAAACCGAACCCCCTCGTTTTCCCGGTTGTTTTATCCCGAGGTAAATTGACGTCCATGACTTCCCCGTACCTATCAAAGTTGGAACCACGTGTAGTAAATAAGAGTGACTTTTGACTTACTGGGAAAATATTGCAATAACATCGCCTTCCGTGAGGTCAAGGTGAAGACCACCGATGAAGATGTAGGCAGAGTCTACGGGATATGTTGAGAATCACCACACCGGAACATTTCTGACGCCTCACCCTTGTATTCGTCGTGCCATGAAGCGGAAGTACCTAGTTCCAGCTCGCGCTCATTGATCTTGTTGATTTCACGCACGACGCTAAGGTCCAATGATGAGTCCCAATGGTTAGTTGTTGGCAAACGAACCTACTTCATGTCTGTCGAAGTGCAAGTGCCGTTTCCCACGCTGTTGGTGATTCCTTCGTGTCAAAATTTCTCGATAATCTTCGTGCGTACCCAAGTCATCCGATATCTACCACCAACGAGAACATCATGGCTTCGTTCTCTCTACCACCGATTCACGACAATCCAGATGGAGGATGGGGTCCCTCTCAATCAAACATTCCCGAACAGTTCAAGTTCAAGGACATCCCGTATGCACCGTACTCGAAATCGGATAAGCTCGGCAGGTTTGCAGACTGGAACGACACCACGAGCGACAGCCGCCAGACCGCCGTTGGCCTTCCGAATACTCGCGACACGCGTGGCGCGACAGGGAGATCAAAGAGGGAGGGTGCTCAGGCTTTTGGCAGTGGCACCGCGAATGCGTTTGCATACTTCCATGTCGAGGACGAGTCTAGCTTTTCCTTGGTTGATAACAAGCCTGCGCCTCCCCGTCGTGGCGGGTTTACCAGGGGAAGAGCATCTGGACGCGGCGCCAACTCTTTCAATGCAAGGGGTGCTCAAAGAGGTGCTCGTGGTGGTCCCGCAGGTGGGCGGGGAGCAGCCCAACGTGGTGGTCGGAGAGGCTGGAGAGATTGGGAGAAGGTACACTCATTCGCTCTGGTCCATCATACCCGGGATCGCTGATATGGTGTGGTTTTCTGCAGACCAATCGGAATCGTGAATCTTCTGTCGTCATTTCACCTCAGTGGACGATGCTGGAAGAAATCGAGTTCCATCGCTTGGCCAAGCTCAAATTAGACGTGGACGAGGCAGAAAACATGTCAGTGAGCTATCATACACTTCCTTGGCGGTTATTGAATCCTCTCGTCCTAAAGCGACACGTACGGACGAGTATTCGCCTATGAAAAATCTTATGACCGTGTCACGACCAAAACCGAGCGTCCACTTCAACTTGTGGATCGCATAAAATATAATACCACTACATCTGATGACCCAGTCATCCAACAGGTATGCATGCGTTTGCTATTCCTCACTGAAAATATTTGAACTCGATCGTGTAGCTCGTAGCCAAAAACACAGCAGCGGTCTACGCCACCGATGTCATCCTTTCTGTACTCATGTGTGCTCCGCGGTCGGTGTATCCTTGGGACATTGTCATTCTCCGCGAGGGCAACAACCTGTTCTTCGACAAACGCGACGGCGGCCCATTCGACACGGTCACTGTCAACGAAAATGCGTCCGATCCTCCTCAAGATCCCACACCTCCCAACCCCAACAATCCAGTCGACAAAACCGCCGTCCCCGAGGCCCCGTCGATCAACTCTGCCACGTCGCTATCGCTGGAAGCGACCTACATCAACCAAAATTTCGGGTTCCAGTCCGTACAAGAAAGCGTGACGGCAAACTTTGCCCACCCTAACCCGTTCTATGGCCCGGATGAAACGGAACCTTTGGCGTCGTGTGGTTACCGATACCGTATTTTTGATCTCGGAGTGACTGAAGACGAGGACCTCAAAATATGTGTACGCACAGAAGTTGATGCGTATGTTCCGGGTGCCTGGAATCCAGTCGATGGCCATGGCCTGGTGACGATCCGAGCCCTGAATGAGTTTGACCCCCGTGCCCAGGGTGCAGGTGGTGCTCAGGATTGGCGGTCAAAGTTGGACTCTCAACGCGGTGCTGTCGTTGCAACGGAGATGAAAAACAACAGTTGCAAACTGGCAAAGTGGACAGTCCAGAGCGTATTAGCAGGTGCTGACCTCATGAAAATAGGGTGCGTGTCGTCCCGTGTTTTTAGGTTATAAAGAACGCCCTACTCCGTGTGCTCGATCGAATAGCGTTTAGACTGACTGCGCAATTATTCTGATTGCAGATACATCTCGCGCGTTAATCCCAAGGACAACACGCGACATGTCATCCTCAGTACTGCTTCGATGCGTCCCACAGACTTTGCCAGCCAGCTCAACGTTTCCATTTCCAACGGCTGGGGCATCGTCAGAACCATCACGGACTTATGCATGAAGATGCCCGAGGGCAAGTATGTGCTGGTCAAGGATCCTAACAAGGTAATGTGAAAGTACTCGACGAGTTGTACACTGCTGACGTTTAGTGCGCTAGTCCGTGATCCGACTGTACTCCGTCCCCATGACGGCCTTTGTGACCGAAGATGAGGAGGGCGAAGCCTTTGAGGGAGAAGATCCAGAGTTGGCAACTTAGCGTTGCATTCCCTATCTAGCGATTTTTGTGGTTAAAGCACGGAGGACAACTGATACGGGTGATGCAAAGAAAAAATCCTATCAGAAAAGCCTTTCTGTCACCGGACATGCAAAAGAATTTCCACCGCAGCCTCAATGTTTGGACTATAATAACAGCTGAAAAAGGTTTCGGCTGGATTGACTTCGTACTCACGTTCGTTGGAGTGCCCTCGTTATTAAATCCCGTGATACATCAGGGAACATTGCGGCGAGTTGTGAAATCTCGGCTTCGCTGGGCGTCCGTATTCTTGCGGGATCTTCGGTCCTACCAGTCAACTCGTTGACCCACTCGCGCACAACACTGCCCGCCTCTCCCTGAGCTTGAGATGGAGCACTATCTGTCCGAGTCGTGGGCGCGGGAGGCTGGGCAGTGGTGACTACTTCTTCATTGACCGATTCAGCAGTTGATTCCTGCCGTTCGGGACGTGCACGATTGAGGCGACGCAGGGAACGCGTAGAGCCGACCAAGGGTAGTAATATACGTGTAGAGAACCGAATGACGGTGGGCGAAACACGCCATGTCTTGATGTTAACAACCTCCGAGCGGTATATAAAGCCCACGAGCAGCCCGATGCATGCAGATGCCAGGGATCCCGGCACATGCCCTAATGCAAGCTTCTTCGTGTCAATAGCGGGGAACGATGTGAGGGGTAGAGAAAACACACTTGGGACGCCAGTATATAAATGAATGACTTGTTACTCAACGGAACACCGAAAATTCGAAGGTGGTATGCGGGGGGAACCAGTCTGTACCACTGGTATAGCATACTGAACACTACCGCCGTTGGCCCGGCGGGGATATGATTGATCCCAAGAGGGTGAAGTAGAAGGAGCGACGAAAATTCGAGGATGGTCGACATCAGTGTGGAAACGATGGCAAAGGACTGGTGAACGAAACTTGGGTCAGTCACGCGCATCTTCGTTTCGACATGTACCCACTGCAAACTTGACACTTCCGAATTGACGTTCTATATTAATGGCGACGCCATAGAGGAGGAGTTCGGCAAGCAGCAAGTCACTTGAGCTCGAGAATGCGACATGATGGGTAGCGAGACGCCAATACTGTGCAGAAGTTACTGTTTCAGGCTCAGCCGCCCTTCAGATCTTGGATGGGAATGTCTCACTACCTGATAGTGACGCGAAATGTGTGGAACGAGCTGAGGAGGTGTCAGAAAGAAAACTCGATGGATGAACAAAGGAACCCAAACCTGCAGATGAAGATAGTGTTTGACATCGAATATTCCACACATGATAGACGTCAAGGCGTAACCCATCATAAGTCCTGAAACCCGACATCCTCTGAGCAGAAACCTAAGCGGAGATACGAGCTGTACCTTTCGTGACTGAAGCATACTCGAACGACATGGTGTTTTGCCAAGAGCGCCGGGATGTTCCAGCTCCGCAAGAACGAAAAACGCCGAGGAATTGAGTTGAGATACACCAAGCAAGTGGAATACAGTATACGGCTTGCACGAATGTGACTTGGTGTGTGGCTAGGAGACCTTGAAGGATCGCCAACCTCGCGTGTACTTACATGTTTTTGTGGCTGTGCGATGACACGTGCTAGTACTCCTCACTTCCCAACGACTGTTGTTGGACTCCCCTCGAGTCTGGTCCATTCCGGCACCAGCACTATTGACTTTCACAGACATTCAGCGCACAAACCGAGACGACGTTCGCTCCTCGCTTCCGGGCAGCGCATTTGACCCATATAAGTCCAAGTCTTTGCACTATATCCACGCATGGTCGCTCTGAAATGAACGGCAGCCCAACAACGCTTTCGCAACTGAGCGAGCCCACGGCGTCATTGGTTCATGCGCATCCAAGCGATCCCAAATGGCATCTTACAGCACGACTTACTGAAAATACTTCCAAATAGAGAGCATTATGCCCCTTCTCTTCCCTCTGGTAATATTGCGGATGCGGCAGGTTTCATACCCTCAGTGCGATCATGAGTCAACCTGCTTCTCCACTTCCTTGTGCCCCGCCTTATGCCCAGCGCACGCGGCCGGGGTCGGGGGCCAGGAGGTGGATTGTGGGTGCGATGCCGTTATACTCCTGTCATTCGCGCAAACTTGGCGTCTCTCGCAACGAACCCTCGGAATGCGCCGACGGTTTTTTTTTCCACATATACACAAACAAGGTTGAGTTCCTCATGTTTGGTTCTGGGACGAGAAGTTCAGAAGACAACCTAACACTCCTAAGCACTCATGATTACGACCACACCCCTTGGCGCGTATTCCCAAAATCACTTTTTCCGTTTAGCCAGTCAATTAACATACCGTACCCCTTTTCCCCCACGGTGTGCTTCTGCGCGCACTGTTAAGAGTATCAACAGGCGACAATAAGCTTCGATTTGGTTAATTTTCCGTTTGGGAATTATCCCCGCCCGGCCGAGTTTGAATTCCTGTGCGAGGAATATGACATGCTTCCCATCTTCCTGACTCTGGCTTGTAAATTGAATACTAATAAGTACGTCTCTCCCATTCAGCTGTTCAAACGTATTCTCCGAGACAGTCCGGCCCCGGGCGGAATGGCTTTATCTGGCTGAATAATAATTTCAGGGTACACACTCACAATGGGTCAAACGCGCGCCCGTCGGGAGAACCACGCATGGAATGACTCAGATTCAATATGGTTTTCAGGCGCGCAGACGCTTATGTGACCAACAAGCCATATGGCGACTCCCTGCTCTCATCCTGCTCGCTTCTGTGTTTCAACATGAGACCTCCCTCGCGTATTCTGCCCAAGTCTCCGCTACATTTTCTCCGAGTGTGTGTGTATTTTTTTTCTTTATACGACTTTCACGTGTTCTTTGGGGGACTTATGCGCCATACCCACGCCGACTGAGCGTCTCGGTCGGTTGAATATTTTCGTTATCAGTGGCTATAAATAACTGCTAGAATGGACAGCACATGGACCTACCTTTCAGGCTGTGTGCGACCAATATGATAGCTGTGGCCCACCATCGTCCGTCCACCAAAAAAAAGATGAAAAGTTTTTCAAAAATCAATCAACTCAGTGACCAAGAACAATGTGCACCGATCGACGATGGCCTGCTCCGATCTTTCCTCGACCTTGATCCCCTGCAGTGCACCATCGTATCCTCGGCGCGCCAAACCCCGTTCGTGATCCTAGTCCAGCTGTGTCCTAGGCGCTCCGTATACATTCTCGGATCCTCCATCTGACTCATGCACTGCCAGTTTTTTTACTGCTTTACACACTTGCAGCCTCAGCGCTCAGCTGACCAGCCCCTATGAATCTCACCAAGTCGGATCTGGTATAGCCCGCCAAAGCCTCCGTAGCGTATCTTTTTTTTTCCCCTCGCTCGAACCGCCTCCGCGGAGGCACTTGCGTTCGGAAAGCGAAAAAAAAGGGGGTGAAAAGGTACTAACACACACGCAGCAACTTGGAGGTGGGAAGAAAAGCGGAACTAGCACTACCACTCGGTCTTGTCAGAACTCGCAGGACCCTTGTCCTGCCCTTGATCTTCCATTTCATGTTGGGCCCCCCAAGGAGCAGAAACGATCAGGTTTCAGTTGTTCTTCAACGGGGGGGTTGCTCAGCCCATCAGTGAAAAACAATGCGACACGGATGTACCGCCCCAGTCAAAGAAGGACGCGCTTATGCATACATGTCCGTGCCGGCGTCTTGACGAGAGCGCGAACAAGGTTTCAATCCCGCCAAAAGTCCCTTGCCCCCCATCTCACTCTCGAACGGGACGTCCATCGGGCCGTACGCACACCATTTTAGGTCACTCTACATAGGTCACGACGTACCCAGGCCATGGCAGAGGTTTATATTTATTAGAGTACAGCGCCTTGGGGAACCGTTCTCAGGAACTTGAAGCTCTCGGACCTTTTGACAGCAACAACGGACCCTTTACGGCGAAGATGAGATGCGGACTTGAGGCGATGGTTAGATGCTGGTGGCGGGCGCACCGCGTGCTGGAAGCAGAGCTCAAGTCGTGTCCAGGGGCGTGGAAAAAGAACCCGAGGACACTGCACCGAACTTTGAGGGGGGGAAGAAGTCGCCAGGATCCTTGGTACAGCACGGTTGTAAACCGGTCCATCGTGGTACCCTCGTGGCCACGGTGGTACCGAACTTTCATTGATCGCTGATTGATCGCACAATGCTCCCCAAAAGACATTTGGAAGCGGTCGTCGCCTTGAATTAAAGATGCGCAGTTCAATGATATCTGTCGAGGTTCTTATCCACGCCATACGTGATCAATGGCTTGGTGGTACAACGTTAGAAAACCGTACAGCCCTGATTATCCAACAACCATCATTCATGTAATGCGGTGAGCTAATACTCTCCAAACCGGTGGTGCGGACATTTTGCGTTCGATTTCAATTCAAAGGCACGTCAAGGAGGTATGAAGATACAAATGGCACACTCCCCACGATTCGCGGTCAGAAAGCGTGTGAGAAGGCGAATTGTGAAAGGCGACCTGAGGCTATACACCGGGCGTTAATAAATGACCGTCGCTGAGCTGGAGATTGATTGGGTTTCCACCGAAGCTTAGGAATTCGTATCGGGGAGGCGTCCCATGTAGCACGAAAGGTACTGGTTTGAATGCGGAAAATAGCGATAAGGGGAGCTTGTGGATACGGTGAAAACCGGGACACATATAGTGCATGGTTGATAGGGAACGTTCTTGGACAAATTCAATGTCGGGTCCCCGAAGGCGGTGCCGTTGCTGGGATATCAGTCGAGTGCAGCATCTTTACATTGGCAAAGATGTCGATATATTGGGGGCCGAAAGACCGGGTTGAGAAGATGCGACCCCGCGGGTGCGACAGTCCGGATGGTGGAAGAAAGGAAAAAGGAAAAAGCTCGGTGTCAGGTGAACTACACTTGGAAGAGGGTCATCCTCTCGTTTCTTCTTGCTGTGGCCGACTTCCTCTGGAGATAGCCATCCTAGAATTAAAACGAGTGTACGACTGTTGCAAGCAGTTCGTTTTGCATGTTGTCGCCCATCTGCCAGGCACGAAAACTCAGCTGTAACTGGTAGCGACAGTCCCAAATTGTAAGGGCACAGCTGACTAGAACTGGCCATATCAACAGCGGACGTATGTGCCTTGTGGCGCCAGAGCTTGCAGAGAACGCGCTATTTGTGACTAGCTGAGAGCACAGACAAGTTGGTTGGAGGGAGACACTGACTTGCTTCACAACCCTGCACTGGCATGGTGATGCTGGGGAGTCCCCTTCCTGAGAATAGGCGAGGACGAGGGTAAAAAGACTCAAATTTATCTCTGGGAGAGATTGCAGCCTGGGTTATGAGCTCGCTGAGTCATAATCGCGGAGATTCAATATATTTGAGTTGCCGACATGTGCCGAGCCCAGGGTTCGAGTTCATTGTCGTTCACGGTGACCATGAGTACACCATCAGTTCAAAATTTAGAGGAGGCCGCTGCGATTGCATCCGAGTTCATCGCCAGTGAGTGTTTCCAAGGACGATCTGTGTATAATCGTGATTAACATTCCGGCAGCCCTCGAAAACATACCGAGCGAGGTCCACTTTCTCTTGCAGGAGCTTCGCTCAAAGGAGACCCAATCGCAAGGTAACGTCTACCATTTTTTCTAGTACTTGCCCAATCGACATCGTTCCAGAGCTTTTACAAGAGATTGCAAAGGACAGTCACAGATTCATCCGTCACACTCTTCGCACCGATGCCGATGGGACTGGCAAGCCATCACCCCCGCCACCAACCGAGAGAATAAGACAAACACAAAAGACGTTATCCACCATCTCTGATGAAAAGATCGCGCTGGCCGAGCGGATTGTGGAGCTATTGTCGAGGAAGCGTTCGCGTCTAGACTATGATCTCGGGCGTGTGCTGGTGTTGCAAGGTGAGCCAGACCCAGCAGCTGTCGTTGCAGGTGCTGCGCCACTTATGTCGGCGGGCGCGGGCGGGGCTTCAGCGGGGTCGGGGTATGTCCTTGGAGGAAGAAATCCTGCTGCGCATATCAACGAGAGTCTTCGAAATGCCTTTTCTGGGGCGACGCTTCCCGTACCAAACACCGGCAGTGTTGCCACTACCGGCAGTCGAACGAGTGGTACAGAGGAGAGTGCACACAAGAGTATGTGGCTTACGTGTTCTCTGTGGCGCATTCTCTGACATGTGAGATCGCAGAACGTAAGCTGACTGCAACGCAAGGGTCTATCAAGCTACCCTCTCCCGCGCCGTCCTTGTACGCTCCAGCTTCTGGTCGCGGTCGACGCAAGAAGCGCGGCGTTTCATCCGAAGTCGATGACATGGACTTCGACTTTGGTGAAGAAATGCAAGCGGTTGAAGAAGGCGAAGGCGAGGAGGGCGAGGGCGAGGAAGGCGATGACGGCGATGATAAGGAACTGTATTGTTTCTGCCAGAAACTCAGCTACGGCGAGATGATCGCATGTGACAACCCTGACTGTCCTTACCAATGGGTAAGTAACTGCCCATTGCTGTGTTCCGATCTTGATTACTCCATGGGTTGTTGTATTGACTATGTCTGTGCATAGTTCCACCTTCCCTGCGTGAACCTGAAGCAACCGCTTCCGGAGAGTTGGTTTTGTGCCGAATGCACTAAGCGCGGTATGGGCGCACCTGCGACCACGAGTGCCGCCCGCAAAGGACGGAAGAAGTAGCAAGCACCACGTGCATGACACCTCTGGCTCACGCGTTGTTCGTCCTGCACGGTGTTATGCAAGACCGGGTTGTGGACATATTTATCTTGGTTGTGAAAGGTGATACGGCCGGTGATCCGTCAACTCCGAGAGCAAAACAAACTCGTCCGGGAGTATTGAAACGATGACAGAGATCCCCGTCGTTGCGTTCGCGATTCGATTCGTTCGGGATAATCCATACATGTCTACTCGGTCTTGCTCCTCGCGACCGTCGGCCACTTGGAGGGTATCTCTCGTCGCCAGATACCTCTTCATACTATAGCTATAGCTATTTAATCGCATCGCCATCGCCCCAAGGTACTTTATTAACTCCTATTACTAGTGTTACTCCGATCGTACAATTGTACCGACTAAAACAAGCGTATCATGTGGTCCACCCGGTGACGGTATCGCGTGACCCACTGGCTAGACCCGATTCACGAACGCAAAAACGGTGCAAAGAATGCATCGAGCGCGGAGGCACCACCGCGGCGTTTCATATCTCCGTTCTCCAACGCGCATTGAAATTGGATATTCTTTTTGTTCGACGTCGAATGGAAGGGCTACGAATTCAGAATCCCATGCGGACGGGTGTGTGGAGAGAGAGTGACTTCAACCTGACTGACTGCGGGCGCGGGGAGATGCCCGCTTTGGGGATGGTACGCAACGAACGAGGCAATGCAAGCCAGGAGAGAACGGAGTCCCCCACACGGTGCCTTTTTTTCCTTTTTTTTTTTTTTTTTTTTTTTTTTTTTTAATTTGTTTCGGGGGTAAAAATGGCGGGGCCAAAGTTGTGTTTGGGGACGCCAAAAACAAAA
>JBBPRH010000392.1:0-21826 GCA_038092915.1 Boletus pseudopeckii | reverse complement strand
CTGCTGCGACTGACTTTTTTGACGTTAGATAGACTGGGAGCTATCGAGCGGATGAGGTGTACATACTTTGCTCTGGGGAGAGCATTTCCGAAGAGCCAGTGTCCAGGAGGACCGGGCGGCAGGGGAAAGCGTCGCTTGCTTTTCAACTGTGCAAGAACGGCGCTGCTGGCGAGAACTAGGGCAACGAGGGCAGCAAGGGCCTTGACTTGGAAAGTCACGTCAGACATCAGTTCAAACATCCTACACGAAGAGCGCGGTGCAGGTGGATGAAAGGGAAGAAGACAAGCAGTACGTACTTGGGTCAGCAAAGCTGGTTAAATGGTTGGAAGGAACTGGAAAAACCAAATAGAGTCTTGGCTACGCCCGATGCTGACGAGTTGAGGGTTTGGTTATCACCCGACCGGACGCGGACCAAAGATGTAGACTGTAGATGCTGACCCAAAGATCATCGCCTGGGCAGGGTTGGGAGAGCAACATCCCCTGAGGGGCAGTGAGCACAACCACTGCATTCACTGCATTCGAGGTAACGCGTCGTTAGAGGCGGCAACGCGGCCTGCCATTACGTTTACCAAGCTCGGGAAGGATTGAGTTCTGACTGGAATGTCATGCGGGTCGAAATGTCAAGAACATTATCATTCCTGCGTCCAACAATGATCAGCTCGAAGTCACTCACTCTCCACTGCCCAAAATTCGCTGAGATGATTGCCAATTGATAGTTTCACTTGGCGAGCGAGAACGTTGTATATCTGGAACCCGGCAATCATTCTAGTGGAGAGGGAAGATGAGATCACAAAGAATGCCCCATTTGACGATCCACATTAGAGTACATGGACGTGCAGGCTGACGAGAAGATTTCGCACTACAGCCGACAGTAAAATTTGTCGATAAGAGTGCAGTTCGTAGCCCTAAAGCATAATTGCAACTAACCTGGATTCGTGCACCAGCGACGTGGCAGTGAAGCCAAACCGAGTCCAAATTTACCGTATGAGACGGATCAGACACGTCTCAGGATTAAAACGGCCGTAAAACTTGTATAGCGCCTGTCTGTGCCTGCGGTTTCATGATACTCCCTGAACAACACACTCTTTTCAGAGCGTTGTTACGTCTCAAGACTCCTGTCAAGTCTTAGGTTAGAAAAAGTTAGAGTTGCAAGTTCTGGCTCTTAGTTCGACTTTAAAATTCCTCAAATCTTATCGAAATCAGTCCGGGGCCATTAAATTATAGCTTGCTCGTGAGAACATCAAGTTGGCACGCCGTCTCAGCTTGAATTTGTTTCTTGCCAATCACCCTTCCTTCTCGCCCTCTTTCCTTCTCTCCCTCGCGCAAGCCCTTAACGCCGACCACTTTTCCTTCTTTTCCTTAGTTCTCTTTTCGTTGCTGCGCGATGCAACCTACTCCGCGTGATCGTGTCTTGACACAGGTCAAGTGGTTCTTCAACGTTCTCTCAACTAAAATACAGTCAAGACGGTGAGCGTAATATGTCCTATCATTCGCGGGCAATCACCAGTGTGCATATTGCCTGGAGGATCGCACTGTCAGGCTTTTTCGACACATTCGCTGACGCGACTCCTCAGGCACTGCTCCACTCCCCACCTCCCAGCGGCACAATACCACCACACTCCCGCCCACGACCTTCCTTACTTTCCAACAGAAATATGGTTAATGGTTCTCCGCGAAGCAACGGTCATGTCTCCAGATCCCCTCGATATCTCTCTCGGACTCTCATTCCTGGAAACCCCATGCAGTATTGACGACTATCACGCAGCCATGCGCGTAAAACGCGACTTGTCTTTAGTCAACAAAGCATGGAACAGATACGTTCAAGAGTATTTGTACGAGTTCGTCTGGATAAGTAGAGCAAGCCAAGCCAAAGCGCTAGCTTGGACTCTACTCACCCAGTTCATCGACGGAAAGCCATCGAGTGGCCAGTGGATTCGTCGACTACACATGGAGACACCCGCGCTGAAGCGCTGCGCAACCGATGATATCCGCACCATTCTCGATTATGCCCCACATCTAGTCGTTTTTTCCGACCATCATGCCGTGCGGTGCACGCGTTACCAGGAGTTCAATGATGTACGATGCTCTCCAGAGCAGATGGTCTCCCCACTCGCCAGTCCTCACCGGAAGCTACGGAAGTTGTCGCTCACAAACTACAGTGACGATCCATTTCCGTATCATATATCCCCGACGCTCAAACAAACGGCAGCCAATTTAGAGTATCTTGAGCTTTCCTCGTCAAGCATCCCTGTTGTTTCTGGACACCAACTCGCAAGGGCGCTCGTCGTCTCGCTCCCCGTTTTGCAGTCCCTCAAACTAACGCTGGACAACACGACTTTCGCAGTCATTGCGAGGTGGAAAATGCCCAGTTTGCGAAATGTATCTGTCGTATCTTCCGATTTCGGGTATGCTGGCCGAGGCTTCGCCCTCTTTTTTGCTGCTCATGGGAAGAAAATTCACCAGCTAGAGCTCGGCCACTCCTCTTCTCTTGTCATTGAGCATCATCTAACCCTCCAGCCCCGTCCCGTTCAGCAAATTCCCCTTGCAGAGTGGTGCCCCAACTTGAAGGAATTCATCTGCTCTGCCGATGCAGAGTGGAATTGGCGAAACCCTGACTGGATTGCACCACACGTCCTACTTCCTGCTCATCCTCATCTAGAATTTATCGGCATCCGCGATATCGACAAGCGTCTCCTCGATGACGCCGCATCATTTCCATCTGACATTGAAGATGACGCCCCATTCTTCCCACTTGCGGAACAGATTTCGTCTCTCCTTTTCAACGACGCGTTCCCTTCTCTACGATATATCCGCGATCTCAGTCGCGCCTCACACTCGATGCGCGCTGGTCTCCGTCCGCAGATGAGGATTTTGAAATTCTGGTCCAAGATACTTGCGCGGTGTGGAGAGCGACAGGTTTGGCTCGAAGACTTCCGTGGTGTTAACATCACCAGCCGCGATCTTAAGCGCGCGGGACTTGCGGAGGTATGAAGCATAGTTCTTATCTCTGTCGTGGTCCGCTGGAATTGTCCCTGTGCTGTCATCTCCATCCGTTTCAATTTACCCCCGGGGACTTGTCCCAATCATTTCTGGACCCTTTTCTACATCCCCAGTGTATATTGCCACCCATCTCACTGTAGCCAATCGTCATATGCATCTTCCATCTTTCTCGTCCCTTTTTTTTCGAACATTATCATCTTCAATCAAACGAGCACCGACTCACTACCCATCTACGTTTCATTCCCACTTGGAGCTGTCCTCTCCCTTTTTACCCCATCTTCTGGCTTCTTATCCCGATATTCTTGGTCGCACACAGCAGCTGCGATTTACATTTCGTTCTTGTGTTGCTGTCGACCTTGAAAATTTTGGTCATCCATCTTCGATATATTTCGCCCTCATTGGTTTTGATTTCGAAGGGCATCATATCTCCATCAAGATGGAGCTGGGCGTTTCAATGCTATCGGACGGGTTTAGCACGTCGTTTTCCTAGGTGTATACCTTCGACTCTGGTTAAACCATGGATCTAGATGATGAGTCTCATTGGCCTATATACAATTACACTTGCCTCGGCTATTGGATACGTTATCATGCCAAGTTGACTACTGCAGACCTCAAGGAGGGACAAGGTGGATTGACCCTTTTGCGGAATAGTTTGATAAGCAGTCGATAGTGTTAATCCTTAATCCTCATTTCACTCACATTCACGGCCACACGACGCCATGGTATGTTCTGCCAGCAGCCTTACAGGGGCGTTACATGCTGACTACGGTTCGACTAGGACGCTGACATTGAACACCTCGTCCTCTCGGGAAAGCTCTTCGGGACAGATGGCGGGTCCCCTTCACCCGAACGCACCCCTTCGCCTTCTCCCTCATTCGAATCCACGGACGCGTTCGGCCTTGGCGATGAAAAACACGGACACAACGGTACAGATCCCGGCGCCATTTACGAGTCGATAGGCATGGGTCCCGGTAGGACAGGTGTAAAAGGTGTCATTCGGGACCAGCACGAAGCGCAGACGATCCAGGCCGCCAAGAGAGAAAAAGAGACCGAGGCGTTGAGGAAGCGTATAGAGCGTGGAAATCTGGGCGGGAAAACGTTTTTAGAGGAGGAGCGAGAGAAGCGGGCGCTGGAAGGTTTGGCAGAGGGCGATGTCGAGGACCGTCTCGCGCAGCCTGTCCGGAGGGACGTCCTGGGACGTCCAAAGGAGGGTCCATTTGGGCATTTGAGGGAGGTGGGCAAAGCGGGTTTCGTCGCTGCTGTCGAGCGCGAGGAGCGTGGGGTGTGGGTGGTCATTCATTTCTATGAATCGGTGAGGTGTTCTTTTTTGTATGGGTTTCATGTTTGGAGGCTGATCGGGGATTGTTGAAAGTCGCTGGAAAGATGCTACATTCTGGACGATACGTTGTCCAGGCTTGCGCGCTTGTATCCTCAGATCAAGTTTCTTAGGGCTCGGGCTGCTGCCCTCGGGTTCACTTCCAAACGCTCGTCGTCGAAACAGTATACATCGCGACAACCAAGCATGCCGGGTAGATTCGCAGACGAGGAGGATCCCTACGACGACGGCGAAGAAGAAAAGACACCGTACTACGATGAAGAAGGGTATGACGATGAAGATGTGGACACAGACATGCTACCCACGCTGTTGGTATACCGTGACGGCGAGCTCGTGTACAACTGGGTACGTGTCGATTGGGAAGCTGGGAGGGCTGGTGTCGAGGAACTGCTTTCAAGGTAAATCGTATGACTTATATGCCGGGTGCCATAATCACAGTTCCTTAGTCGACACATCATTGCTGAAGCGTCCGCTCCTGGGAACGGCAATTGTGGGTTGCCCTCGGACGAAGATGACTTGGTCTGGAGTGACGAGGAGGCAACTTCGTAGCCACCAGCATGGACGTGGATCATCGTGGCGGGGCGGTGTTTTGCCAGATCCTTCCTCTCGAATCATCATATTCACTGGATTCTTCCTCGGCAATCGGTAAACTGTTTGACATCAGTGAAACGGTCAGCCTAGGGGACTGCTGGAACCAGATTATTGCTGAGGACCAGGGGTATGATGAATAAATCTTATTAGAACTACACAAGGTATACCTAAAATCTGGTCACGACATGAAAATACTATCTCTGTAGTTGGTGATGCTTGACTTAGTTCAGTGCGCGCGATATCGATCTCATCGGCTCATTCGGCTTTCATTCGGCCGACGGCAGATAAGAGCGTCGGTTTTTATCAGATAACAAACATGCCGAGTTGGTCACCTGCCTTTTCAGCGCTTCTCCCGCTTGGCAGATGATGCCAGGCTACATTCCCATTCCGACAGATCCACCAGGTATAAAGTCCATGTTTTCGCGCCTGGTATCCACTGATGACCTCCCAAAAAACAGAGGAGAGCTGTGACCGCTCACCCCGACGAGGTTACCGCACCGACGAGGACCCAGGCAATGCCGTGGCTAGGGAACAAGATGCCCACACCGGCGTCGAAAAGGTTCAGGCCGCTTTGCGCATCTATGGCCGTTACTCTCGCTGGTGTCTCTTCATAGGGTACGCCTACTCTTTTTACCATCGTGGAAAGAGTCTCTCTCTCGCTGACATAGCGTGCGTGTTCGTCTGACTTGTATTTTTACACCATCCAGTCTCGCGCTTGCATCGTACATTTATTCTCTCGACGCGTCGACTACGTATGCATACCTCACCTTCGCGACATCTAGCTTCGGAGAGCACAGCCTCTTAAGCTCCATAGCGGTTGCACAGTCGCTCATCGGTGGGTTCCGCGCCGGATAATAGGGTTTTCATTGACGAACGACGCTATGCGATTATAGTGGCTGTAGGCAAACCAGTTATAGCCAAAGTCGCCGATGTCTCTTCACGGGGTAGGGCATATGTCGGCGTCTGTGAGTACATGTCGCCAAGTTCCACAGTTGCTCCTAATGGCGTCACGCAGTATTCTTCTATGTTCTCGGTGGGTGATTTCAATTACTATTGCTAATGGACAAAAGATCGAGGTTTCGTGTAGGATATACCGTAATCGCTTCTGCGCCGAACGTAGGCACAATGGCGGGCGGTATCATCCTCTATGCAGTGTACATTGTTTTCCTTCTATTGAAATGAATATACATTACTGACTTCTTACTTTTGCAGCGGCTACACGTACGCGATTAGCTTGCTTTTGTGGTTCGAAAACTAACCTACATCGGTAGCGGGCTACAAATTCTGACTCAAATCATGATTGCCGACATAACAACGCTCAAATGGCGAGGGCTCGTGGTGTCTCTTGTTTCCTCTCCTTTCCTGGTCAATGCTTTCATTGGCTCTAATATTTCGACCGCCGTCATCGAACACCTAGGTTGGCGATGGGGTTGTAAGCACGCTCATTATCCCCGTTGATGGAGCGTTCATTCTCGCTTCAGATGGGATGTTTGCTATACTAGTTCCAGTGTCACTTTCTCCGCTCATCATCACACTTTTATGGGCCGAGTACCAGACGAAGAAAAATGGGCTCGTAAAACCCATTGAACCCATTTCAAACGATTCTCAGGATGTACTTGATGGAGAAATCTCTTCTGATGATACCATATTACAACGTTTACGACGGACGGCTGTACAACTTGACGTTGTCGGTCTCACACTCCTTGGTACAGCGATATCGTTGATCCTCCTCCCGCTCACCCTAAGCCAGACTGTGAATGGTCAATGGAAAAATGGTAAGCTTAGCCTTCTTACTGTGGGCCGCTGGTCTAAAACGACTCAGTTTCAGTAATTTCAATGCTCACCATCGGGATTGTGTTTCTTTTCGTATTCGCTTATTGGGATTTCCGTGTTGCGACGAGGCCAGTTATCGCTCCACGCTTTTTGAAAAACAGGAGTGTGATATTTGCGGCATTGATTGGTTTCTTCGATTTCGTAGGTCATATGTCACTTCCGGTGATCATAATCCGCCCCTCACAAATCACTCCAGATGTCCTTTTATCTCACGTTCACATATCTGTATTCTTTCGTGTTGGTTGTTAAAACATGGCGAGTCTTTCGCTTATCTTGGTTTTAACGTGACTCAATTGAATCATAGGTCACTCATCAACGCAACATATTTCATGCAAACGCAAACCATAGCTCTGACATTCTTTGGCATTCTGGCTGGAATCAGCATGCACCTAATGCACCGGTACAAAGTGCGTCGATTCCCTGCTGTCACCTGGACAGTGCTCACCTTTCATACACCTATAGTATGTCTTGGTATTTGGTCTCGTCGTACGCCTCGCGTCAGTTCACCCTGACACCTCTCCATCGCGTGATACTAATACACGTGCAGCGGCGTCGCAATGATGATCCATTCCCGAGGCGCCAACGGATCGGATGTCGAACTTGTGTTTACGCAAATCTTGCAAGGCTTTGGCGGCGGGCTTGCAGCGATCTCCTCCCAGGTCGGCGCTCAAGCCGCGGTGCCGCACGCCGACGTAGCGATCATCACCGCGCTCGTCTTGCTGTTCACGGAAATCGGAGGTGCTGTAGGCAATGCATGCGGTAAGGGCGCCCATCATATTTGGAGAGATACGTTTCACCGTCTGTGTGTATCCGACAGCCGGTGCGATCTGGTCGAACACGATGCCTGGCAATCTGGAAAAGTACTTGCCGTGGTTGACGGCCGCGCAACGCGCCGAGTTGTACGGCAGCATTACGTCCGTCACTGCCTCCCCGCGGGGTGACCCCGTGCGAGAAGGCGTGATTCAAGGTGGGTGCAATATTCTCTCTCTGTCTCTTCGAGTCGTATTCCTCGTCAAGGGGTTTCAGTAGATTGACAGGTTCCCCCTAGCTTACGATGACACGATGAAGGTGATGATTTTATGTGCCATCGGGTTGAGCATCGTACCTGTCTTCTGTGCGCTCGGTATGCCGGACTGGCACCTGGGAGACAATCAGAACGCAGTCGATTCTACGGATCTGACTGGTCGGGTGTCGACAGGACGGGAAGACGATGACGATGACGACGATGACGGTGTTGGTGGTGTCGTTGGTGAATCGTGACACTAGATTTCAGTGGTGTTCGTTATCTTTACAGGACGTTTCGGAGTGCTGTGATCTTGCTTGGACGCTTGTATAGATTCAATAGACTATTATTAGTTTCCCCTTCATCGGGACGATTTTCATTGGCTGTTGTTTGCCTTGGTCCACCTTTCTCGGAAAATTGACAGCATCGTCATGCCCCTGCTTGCTCGTGTGGGTCTCTGCCTCCCCGAACAAACCTTGAAGTCGTCCCGACTAGACTTGACAGCATGTTCTCTCCCGAAAGATGTCGGATTGCAGGATCGCTCAGACAGGAAAAAAAAAATATAGAGTAAAAAAATATTACACACGATACACAAAACAACAAAAATGATACGACCCAATAGGTAAACTGCGCAGACCGACACGTTTGTGTTACCTTCAATCCTCGTCGCTCGGGTTCGTCAGGTACTCGTCGTCATCGCTCAACACTTGCTTACGCCCCGCACTCCGTGCCCTTCCTCGTTGTGGATGTTCGTCGTCGTCCATCGGCGTCAATGCAGAGTCGTACGACCCAGACGCCGATGGGGCGGGTTGGCTTGGAAGTGGTGCGGCACCTGGAAGATCGGTTCCGTCCGTGACTTTGGCAAGCGTGGCACGGAAGACTTTCTCCATCTCCTCGGCATCGATGTAGACCCATGACCCTTCTTGGTTGTACGTCCGGGCATTGTCGAACATGAGTTTCCAGTCTTCCCTGTATTGTGTGATGCTCTTGTAATATCCACCGGTAACACGTTTGCGGATGGTGGAGAGGGCAATAGGTTGCGTGATGAGTTGGTAATAGTCAGGATAGTCCTGAAAAAGTCGAATGAGTACCTCAGCCCGTATGCAATGGGAGCCACACGTACCCTTCTATCCGGAAGCTCACGGAATAATTCACATCGCTTCCGTCCATCTGTATCCTCGCAGGCGAGAACTGCTTTGTGGACCTCATTAAAGGCTTTTTTCATCCTCTCTTTCACGGCGGGAGTAATATCTTGTGCCTTTGTCTTGCGCCGTTTCTAATGACGGGAAATGTCAATACCGACACACACACAGAAGCGTGCAAGGGGTCACATACCGAGTCCCTATCTTCCTCGTCTTCTTCGTTAATCGAAGGTGTCACAGACATTGACTTCATCCCGCGTTTCCGCTTGCCAGCAGCAGCCGGGGGTTCGTAGTCGCCCATCTTTGTCTTGCCCTTCCTTACTTTCCTGCCACGAACATCCGTCTCGCTAGCAGGCGTACTTCTGCCAGGCGTCTCACTGTCTTTCAACAGCTTGTTCGTCGCCCGCCGCTCCTTCTTCTCTCTCGCCTTATCCACCAACTCCTGCAGATCCTCGCCATCTTCGACAGCCATCGCCCATTGTTCGTCACTCAAGCCATCATTGTAATTCACCACGTTCCTCCGCCGTTGACCCCGACCCTCCAAGACCTCATCCAGCTCCTTGGCTTCAAAGGGTTCGTCGGTTTGATAACATTCGGGAAGTTCTTCAAGTTGCATGAGGGGTGCGGGAGGCCTGCTGCGGTTCCCGGCAGCGCGCCAGTTTTCGAGTGTTTCTCGTTCGCGAGCGATGTCCATGGCGCGGAAAATTTCGGCTTCGTTGTCGCTGCGAGTAAGCATCTCATTCAACTCTTCGTCATTCATGTCACCCTGCTCTTCGTTTTCTTCCTCTTGGTCCGCCTCGAGGATGGATCGCTGGCAAGGAAAAGCAAACCCAGCATATAGGAATGATGACGTAGGGCTATCACTGGAATACTTACCAAGAACTCTTCCTGTTCCTCCACCGTCGACTTGTTATCGAAACGACCAGCTTGAATGACTTTGTCGTCGATATCGAGCTTATATCGCGCACGAGCGTACATTGCCTCCTCCACACTCTTCTCGGTGATGAAACGCAGGATACGAACGGCTTTTGTCTGACCGATACGGTGGGCACGATCTTGAGCTTGCAAGTCGGCGTGAGGATTCCTAAGGTAGACGGTTTATTGGTCCAATCGCTCAGTCCAACACATTTGTGAGACTCACCAATCAGAGTCGAAACTGCACCCCCAAGTATAGTGAGCATGGCACATTGCAGATAGAAACAAGTTACCCACATGATGACCGTATCGGCACTCTGCAAGTTCAACCCCAACCCACCAGCACGCGTTGACAGGATGAACACCTTGTACTCCGAGTCTTTAGCGTTGAACATTGCCACATGCCCCGCACGCTCCTCCGTCTTCGTACCACCGTCGAGCCGAAGGTATTTCCAACCCGACATCTTGAGGAAGTCCTCCATAATGTCCATGACTTTAGTCATTTGGAAGAAGATAAGTACCTGTGGATTCATACATCATTAGTAGATTTTCTGGAACCAGGCAAGAGAATTTACTCTGTGACCTGTGGTAAAAAACTTGGGGAGAATGCGAGAAAGTAGTTCAAGTTTCCCAGAGGAGCGAATGAGTTTGTCGTCGATGAGACCACTTGGGTTGACCTTGTCCTCGACGCTCTCGAACAAGAAAGGGTGCTGACAGATTTTTCGGAGTTGCATAAGTTCATTGCTCAATCCTTTGACACCTCCAGATTTCCTGTCATTGCAAGCGAGGTGAGCATAAGAGTCTCGACTGAATCCAAGATAAATGCAAATATGTACCCTTTCGAGTCCTTTCCATTGGCGATCATTTTGTACTTCTTCATCTGCCTGTACAGCTGCGCCTGCAAAGCGCTCATTCGTACTTTGATAACCTTCTCGACCTTGTCAGGCAACTCGCTCTCGACATCCTTCTTCAACCTTCTCAACAGGAACGGACGAAGGACCTTATGCAGGCGACGAATAATCAGAAGCGCCTCCTCTTCGTTCAGCTCGATCTTGTCCCCGGTGCCAGAGTTGGCGAATGGAGTGTTGAACCATTCATCGAACGACTTGACCGAGTTGAAGATCTTCGGGAGAACGAAGTTGAGCAGGGACCATAATTCAGGAAGGTTGTTTTGAAGAGGGGTACCGGTAAGAATGAGACGGAAGCGGGAGTGATAATATTGGGTGAGCGTTTGAGCTAGTTTACTCTGCGTGTTCTTCATACGGTGACCCTCATCTAGGTGCAGTGTTACCAACCGCACAGCCCAACAACTACCAAGGTATACTCACCAATGATCATATGAATCCATTTGATCTTGCAGAGGATGGGACGGTCCTTGATGATATACTCGTAGGTCGTCAGCAGGACTTGAAATTGACCCATGCGCAACTCTGCTTGTAGATTCCGACGCTGCGTAGGATTGCCTTTGTAGGAGATTGTTTTCACCGTCGGAGCCCACTTGGCGAATTCACCGGACCAGTTTGTCATGGTACTGAGCGGAACGATGACAAGGAAAGGCCCACGTTGCTTCTTTACCTCGATAAGGAACGTGACGAGGGAGATCGTCTGGATCGTCTTTCCAAGACCCTAAGATGGTAGGTGAGCACGCATATAGGCATCATATAAAGCACAAAGCTTGCCATTTCGTCCGCCAGGATTCCATTGAGTTTGTTATTGTACAAGCTAACCATCCACTGCAACCCCTTGAGCTGGTAATCCTTGAGTGTACCACCAACAAGGAGGGAAGGTTGTTTGGGGACCCTCTCGGATATCCGGTGGGCGACGGCGTAGTAATCCACCCTGGACTTATCTTCTACGGGGTCTTCCAGTACCTGTGCACCAAAGGTAGCCTCGTTCGTCGGGCCATCTTCTGTTTCAAACTCCAAGCCGCCGTGCTCATTCTGTTGTGCCATGACAGCCTGCGCGAGGGAATCGAGATACGTGTCCGTTTGTCGAATGAGATGTGTGATGCGAGTATCCTTGGCGGTATCGATGAGCTTCATGTACGCCTCTTCATCGTCGGCTTTGAGCGCCTTCAAACGCTCCTTAGAAATGCGTTCGATACGTTTCTGCTCCTCCTTTTCGGTGTATGCGTGGAAGTTGACAACAGCTCTTCCGAGACGCGTGACACGATCCTGAGCCTGTCGGCATATTGAGATGACCTCCCTACCATGAGCACAGATGACGCCGAGCTGCTCGACATGTTTGTGCTTTGCTCGCCTCTCGCGGTCGACACGTTGTCGACGCTCGGCTTGCTCTGTCATGCGTGCATCGCGAAGGGTGGGCTTGCGTACGCGCCGGAAGTCGGCGCGATTGAGTGGCAGGAGAGTACCTTGGATAAGACGCTCAGCGACGAGAGCGCGCATGGAACGCTGCTTCTCGAGAACGCGTAGGGACTTGAGCTCAATCATAGCGCGGAGCTTTCCGTGTGCATTAGGAGCAGGGTGGGTGTGGACGAGGGCACTCTGAGCGTCGTCGGTAGCGTTGAAGGCGTCGTTGGGTTGCTTGTCTGTCGGAAGTCCAAGGATGTCGTCCGCAAGACTATCGAAGCCGCCAACACCCATCATGGCGTCCATGCCTTCAAGTTCACGAATCCGCTGTGCAATGCGCGCTTCAATGAAGCGATCCCTTTCATTGACGATCTGGTGGACATCGAGACCGGGTGGCATGAAGGAGGGGATAAGAAGCCGTTGAAGGCGAGTGGCGAACATGGTTGGATCGACATCGGCGGGACGGGTGAGGTGGGTGAAAGGGAGGTGGAACGCATTATAAGGGTAAACGCCAGAGTTTGCGTTGTCTTCCAAGAAGGGACCCTTTGGCAAGTCAGCGGGGGAAATGTTGGAAAGGGGACCTGCGGGAGACTCTTCGTCCTGGACTGGCGGTTCGGTAGTGGGAGCCTGGGTGGAAGGGACAGGCTGTGCTGCAGGGAAGGCGGGAGGAACGATACCCTTCTGCATCTTTACGGCGGCATCGACAATCCTCGCGCCGACATCGGGGGGAGCTAAAGCCTTGTCGAGATCGGCTGCGACGGAATTGTATGGTTTGATAGACTGTTGTAAATGCTCTGGGAGGGGTGCACCACGGGAGATGAGTTTGAAGGCCATGATTTGGGCACGGAGAGCATTGATTTGGTCTGGGGTGAATGAGACAGGGGTAGAGGGCGGGAGAGGTGCGGAGGGCACCGGACCGGAGGTGACTGAGGGTGGTGGATTCTGAGGCGCGGAGGACGGTGGACCGGTGGGGAGGGGGGGCTGGGTGCCATTGAAGGGTGGGTCGGGCTGAGGATGCGGGACATGGCCATTCGGAAAGGGTTGCTGTGTCTGGGGATGCGCGCTGTCTGGGGGGGATGAGGTGACAAAGAGAGAGGAGAGAGGAAAGACGGACTGAGCTGGAGGTGCTGCTGTTGTTGCTGTGCTTGCTGTTGCTGGCTCTGGAGGGCAGCAAGGTAAGTGAGAAGATTTCGAAGCTCCTGGGAAGACTCTGGGGTGTGACCGGCCTGCTTGAGGTCGCGGACACGCTGTGGAGAGGTGGTGAGCGGGGGAGAGTTTGGGAGCGGATGGACGCACGAGGAGGATGAGCTGGAGCTTGTCTTTTGGTGACTGACGGAGCTGGTGGACGTACTGTTGGAGGTGTTGGGGGTGAAGTTGTTGTTGATGCGGATGTTGTTGGCTGAATTGGACGGGGATTTGTTGGCCTGCCATGAGCCTCACTCAGCCTTTCCCGACGCTCGATCTCGTCGTCTCCCTCAATCAACTGAAAAACCCAAACAACACTAAAGGTGGCGTGAGTACACATTGCGTAATAATCGCTTCACATTAAGTCACGTGTCTACTTCCGGCCCCACCAACCACCGAGCAAGCCCCCTAGTCCACTCGCGGAAGCAGGTCCAGCTGGCTCAGGCGCCTCCGCTCGCACCACCACCTCCAGCCGCGACCTGCCAGGCGGCGCGGAAACAACCTCCCGCTCTTCCCTGGTCGTCGCCGGCGTTGCCTTGCCTACCCGTTCTAACAGTCGCTCCATGTCCAGTTGCACATAGTTGAGCCCAATGTCAAAGAACAACGGCTTCTTGTACGTCTTTGGATCACCATCCAGCGTGCCCCCGTTGTACGTGAACCATTCATTTTTCGTGTCGACCCCAGCAGTCGACAGTGTGGAATCCAACACATCCACGGACGCGAGAGCAAGCGGGTACGACGTGTCCGCAGGTGTCGACGTCCCGACGAGGGCCACCAGTACGGACCGCGTCTCCCGCACATGTAACGTTGCATGTTGGATTAGCGTTAGCGCTTCGGCGTACTTTTTCACAGCGACATAGCACTGCGCAAGGAAGAAACACCTGTCCGGTTCATCAATCGACATGATCCCACCACGCTCGTCACACGTACCGGCGTGCTCTTGTATATGTCAGCCTCGCTTCAATCGCCGCCGCAAGGTCTGGACTCTCATCGACGATGCTCAGATTCCGCATCTGTGTCAGACTCTGAACTACCGTCTCGAGCAACTTGACAACAGCAGGGTACAGTCTCGCATCTACCTGTTCCTGCGTCTTTGACGTGCCCCGTGTGCGAGCCGTATCCGAGCCGAGCAGCGTGCTCACGAGAACCAGATCTCGCTGAATGCGTCGCGACAGCAACTGATAGACAATATAAGAGTGCACGAACTGAATGTCCCGCGTACCCCCTGCAGCAGCAGACGAAGTACCAGCATTCTGAAACACAGTCAGAACAAGGGAGGAGAAATGTAATCCAACAGACCTGCTGTGCTTCTAATAGCTTTCTTGCCACGTCTTCCGCGTCACTCAGTGCAAGCAGAACAGCATCATACGCAGCGACTCCTTTCTTCGACCCAAGACCTTTCCCTCTCTTCTTCTCTTTGTCGTCTATCGCGCCAGCGTCCCCCGTGTCTCGAGGAACAGCAAGTTTCCGCTCCGCCTCCTGGATTTTTAACAACACATCCACCAGTTCAGGATTCCTCACTGGCACCGGTTGCCCCTCCCATATCAGCGTCTCCAGCATCTCTTGGTCATGAGCACTCCCAGCCTCCGCCCGCTCCTCTCTAAAGGTCTCCATCAACCCATCGTATCCCTCTACGAAATCTTCATGATTCGGGCCCGCAAATTCCTTCACGATTGCATCGACATCGTACGCCTTTTCTCTCCCAAGCTCATGGGCGCAATATCTAATCTCCGGACCAATCTCGTCCGCAAAGAGCGTCGCGAGAGCCTGGTCCCTGCTCGTCTCCGCCAACCCCGCCAGCGTGTCCAGTAAACTTCTCGCAATGCTCAGCTGGATCAGCGCAACTTCGAGATCGTCGCGGTACCGTAGGAATCGGCCGTTCAAGATCAGCGTATAGACAGTGGCCTGGATGAGGGGAGACGCATCAAGACAGAACGATGCGTAAAGCGATTGACAATGTGAGAGTAGTTCTGCGGCCCAATGGACCGCACGTCTGAAACGTCCCATCGCGCTGTGGCGGAGGGTACCAGCATGTCCCTCGTTTGCTGGAAGCAAGGATTGAGCGATGAGTTCCTGAGAGTGCGCCCATGCCCGTTCGGCCTCGAATAACAGGAGCTGAAGGCTGCGCAATCAAACGTAAGGTCAATGTGGTTCTTCTGAATAGAATGCGTAGCAAACTCACTGTCCCTCCTTGATGATATCCGTCGTCAAGGGCGGCAGTTTCTTGAAATCTTTGCCTTTGCCATGGGTCATCTTGAGAGTAGATCGCAGTCGATGCGTCCTGTTTCCGCAGTGTTTTCTGTAGCGCGCAAAGTCGCTATATCGAAGACCATATGCACTACGCTGCTCGTTGACGAGCTGGAGGGCTGTCCATCGTGATGTGATCTGGATGTTATTTTGCGACACATATAAGTCATACCTTGAAAGGACAAAATGCCGTCCCTCATGGTATGTTGATGTTGCAAGTGGACGATCCCAAGCTCCCTGGTCGTAGCTGTGGCGGTAGGAAACTACTAGAATGCACCCGGTTCCGCGACTGCCACTGCGATCATATACATCGCTTAGCTAGCGTACTTTAGAAAACACGCGTCCCATCTCATTTACCACCAGACACTTTTTTTTCTTTTTCTCGAGGATCACATCTGCTGACGACTACCTGAAATGACCGAGACGCTACCACCCACGCTCGAGAACATCTTAGACCAGAAATCGCTGAAATGGATATTCTGTGGTACGTTGGACGCACCAGATTCGTACGACGAGACACAATCACTCACGTCCAAACTCTGTACAGGTGGCAAGGGAGGTGTCGGTGAGTGTCCCGAGACTCAGGATCGATGTGAGGTATAATTATCGAGTCGTTAAACAGGCAAGACGACCACGTCCTGTTCGCTGGCCATCCAACTGGCACAACGTCGCGAGTCCGTCCTTCTCATCGTAAGTCCTTCCATCCAAACCCTCACCTCGACTCACCATCGGACGGTCACGTCACAGTCTACGGACCCAGCACACAACTTATCTGATGCCTTTGGCCAAAAGTTCTCCAAAGATGCGACGAAAGTCAGTGGGTTCGACAACCTCTTTGCGATGGAGATAGACCCTACGAGCGCGATCCAGGAGATGGTCGAGCAATGTATTCCGCGTTCCTGTTCGTTTCATGTCGTCGTACTCACACGTTCGTCCTCTCGTCAGCCGACCAGAACGGAATGATGGGCTCGATGATGCAAGATCTGGCCTTTGCCATCCCCGGTGTCGACGAGGCCATGAGTTTCGCCGAGATCATGAAGTAATGTTCCTCCATTCTCTTTCGCCTGTTCCCGCTTCCTGATGCACGCTCTAGGCACGTCAAATCCATGGAATATTCTGTCATTGTTTTTGATACCGCACCGACCGGTCATACACTCCGATTCCTCTCCTTCCCCACAGTTCTCGAAAAGGCGCTGGGCAAGCTGAGCACCCTCAGCGGTCAATTCGGGCCCATGATTCGGCAGATGTCGTCCATGATGGGCGGGCAGCAAGACACTCAGGAGGACATGTTTGCCAAACTGGAGTCTATGCGTGCCGTCATCAACGAGGTGAACACACAATTTAAGGATCCAGTACGTGTGTTATCGCTCGTGTGAGATCGTCGCCGGTCACTGACAACGTCGGATGCTGCTCCGTAGGAAAAGACCACGTTCGTCTGCGTCTGTATATCTGAGTTCTTGTCCCTATATGAGACGGAACGTCTCGTACAAGAGCTGACAGCGTACGAAATCGACACACACAACATTGTCGTCAACCAATTGCTCTTCCCCAAGGACTGTACGTCTTTCCCCCTTCTTTTCACACCGTCAATGCTCACGACAATGACGACGCGGATGCAGCGTCCAACTGCGAACACTGCAAAGTGCGTCAAAAGATGCAACAAAAGTATCTCGCCGAAGCACATGAACTCTACGACGAGTTTTTCCACATCATCCAGCTCCCTTTGCTCACCGAGGAAGTCCGTGGTCCCCAGAAGCTCAAAGAGTTTAGCAAGATGCTCGTGGAACCGTATGTTCCGGACCTCGACTGATCGAACTTTATCCGTCGTGATTGGTGTCATTCGAGGGACGGGCAGCTGGAATGCATTTCACGACGTTACCTGATTACTAGAGTCTACCTTGGAATACTTATAGTCATGGATTATTTTGTATCAGGGGCCCGGGATACCTTATGAAACCTCGAGTGAATTGTGGATGCAATGCATAATAGTAAACAGGAAAAGAGGGGATGACTCGCAATGAGATGATGCCAGCTACGACTCCATATGTAGAAAGGGACCCACATAGTACTTTACGCTTATAACTTCTAGACGTCCTACTTAGCTTAGGTACAAATATTGGGTGTGCACGACTCACAAGGTCATATCGCAGCCGGATTGAAAGTGCACCGATGTTCGTCGGCGTCGAAGCTAGCTGTGGCACGGTCGTAGCCTCCGAGTACACCTTTTCCATCCGTTCAATCTCGGATTCCCCGAAAACGTAAACATCAATGATTCAAGTGGCTCGTACCGAACGTTTACTTCCCGTAGCATCAGTGATGGCTCACCCGATATTTGCCTCAGTTGCGCCAATGGGTAGGGATATGATCCCAAGAGCATTGACGCGTCCTCGGGAGATATGGCCAACATGTCGCACGTTCCGCTCTTGGTCCATATATTCCATTCTCATCTTCACTTCAGCAAGGTTCTCGCTTGTCCACACGTGGTCACGATAGAGAAGACATGCGGTCGCCGATAACAGCGAGCTCCATATTTATGTATGTCCACCCGAACAACCCGGGCGGCGTAACTTACATCGCATGCATGTTGTTCAATATTACACTTTCTTGTCATCTTGCTACCCGGGGTAATGATACAAACATCTGTGTTCGTACATGCAAAAACGTTCAATGGCTAAGGATTCGTAATTTATACCCTGTAAAGTAAAACGTGAGTCAAACCATCTCGTCCGTCGTCGTAAAATGTGGTGAGAACGTACGTGTCATCTAGCATAAACAGAGCGTGGAAGAGGCAAATGCAATCAGCTGACACGTCCGCGAGTCGGGTAACTTCGAATGGCCTTACCGTGGTATTGGAAGCGTGTCTGCCGACAACAAGATTAACAGCAGCAAGGCCCCGAGTTTGGATTGCAACATACCTTCTTCGGGTTGTCAGGCGCGGTCCGAACGTATCGATCGTTGTCTACGGGCCTTGAAAACCCACGCTATTTTCGGTATGAAGAGTTTACTCCGGGGTTAGGACTTACCGTTCCTTGGCCTATGGGAGTGTATGAGAACAAATCGATGACTGGTCGTGGTAGAGGTCACCTTGCACGACGCCAACATGCTCTGTACTGTGACACAAACGGCGGATACGCTCAAAACTGGGGACCACTCTGTCCCGAGGATAGAGGCGCAGATCTGCGACAAGTCAAAATAGAACTACGAGGTGGTTTGCGACCCGAACTCACATGCCCATTGGAGTACACGTGCTGAGATCGAGTCAGATATCATCGCCATTACGGTCCGAACACGGTCAACGTACTGGGTGTATGGGCGCCTGGATGCTCTGGTCCACGACAAACTGGACCGCTGGGGAGGATATGGGGTAGTTTGCGTCAAAGCGGAACATTAGCTTGAAGACCTCCCCCTAAAGGGAAATAATTTAGTCACGAATATGGAGTACGGAGAGGACTTGCCTGGTATAAACTTTCGCCCAGAACCTCTATAGAGAAGAACCAGGTCTCAAAGTCGTCTGCGCTAAGTAGTTTGATGCCTGCAACCGCGGAGTAAATAGATGAACTACATTGAGACAGAATGTGTTACCGCAAGGACATCCTTCGACGTGGATCTCGCTGAGCTCCTTGCGCAGACGCCGGGATGAAACTGAAGCCATGGCCCGACTAGCCTTGTGCAAGTTGCAAGTAGAGAGCAGGGAGCATACTACGAGCTTATCGAGTTCCAGCGCCAAACACGGACAAACTACACGGCCCCTCATAAACCCCGTCGGGTACGGTTGGACACCTTCAATGTCAATTCCTCCCTGCCTTAGAGTCACCTGTTGCTCGTCATTCTTTTCCAGAGATTTTCAGGCGCTCGTGGGGAGGCAGATCGACTTTCTTGTGATTCATTAACGTCGCTGCATTCATCCTCCAAATGTTGCACAATGAACTACAGGAATACAGTTTTCATTTCGATGTTAATTATCCCTTGCTATACACAAATCGTCACGATGTTTTGATTTCTTCTGCTTCTCGTGCCCGAGTTGCTCTGTCGACTTTGATCTCCTCCAAGATCTCGCGTGCACCGCTGTCCAGCAACGTCTCTCCAAGCCTCTTGCCCAGTGCTTCCGCCTCGTCAGTGCTCGTAACCCTCTCCCCGATCGTCTTGACAAACTGTCGCCCGCCGTCGAGCGACGTGACACAACCTGTGATCTCCAGCACACCACTCTCGAGTTTCAGTTCCCCACTCCTCAGTCTTTCGTCTCCTTCTACCACGTGTGTGAGCTTGGTATTGACACCTACAGGCACGCTGCATCCACCCTCCAATGTACGCAACATCGCACGCTCGGCGAGACACGTCCACTGGGTTCGTTGGTGCGTCAGGGCCTCGCACAACTCAGATAGCTCGCTCGACGCATCCGTCCGAATCTCTACCGCCAGCGCACCCTGGGATACAGCGTGATACAGCACCGGAGGAACCAAGTCTTCTGTGGCACGATGAGACCACCCGAGACGCACAAGTCCAGCCTTGGCAAGGATGAGTGCATCAAACGCATCGTCTTCCCCAGTCGCATCCAGTTTCTTTAGGCGGGAGTTACTGTAACTCAGTAATAAATCTCGGTGTCGAGAGTGCGATCGAGCCACGCAACGTACAGGTTTCCGCGCTGTACAACATGCTCGTTATTCAGTCTTGTGATATCGCTCGAACATCTGTCCCTACTTACCACATCTTTGAATACCATCTCCAGCTCCTTGTGGTGATTTCTGAGATAGTTTTTGACCTGTGCTGCGCGCCGCACGCTGCTTGTGCCGATCCTGCTCCCAGCAGGCAAATCTTCGAGCATCTTGTAAGGTGATCCGGCCTTCACCACCAAACTATCCACGCATTCCTCTCTCTCCAATATCGCACCAATCTTAAATTCTCCCGGGAGTTCCGTCGGCACGTCCTTGAAACTATGCACGAGCATATCCACCTGTTTGTTGGCGAGTAGCTCTTCGAGCCCCCTCGTCCACAATGCCTTACCTCCGAGGAGAAAGAGCGCTTGGGATTGATTCTTGTCCCCTTCAGTTTCATTGAATCGCGTTTCGAACGCATGGGAGGGGAATTTTTCGGCGAGCTTTTGGATGACGATGTTGGTTTGGGTCTTTGCAAGTTCGGATTGCCTGGATCCGAGTGTGAATGAGGTTCCTTGTGCCATCGCAGGTGCTCGTCGGAAGCTGAGAGGGTCTCGGAAACGACTTTTTTTTTCCAGTTTCCGAGTCCAGGTAGTCCAGCTGATCGATTAGAAACTTATGATCAGTTGACGGCTCGACAGCCATGGGAGTGAATTCCGTCAAGTGTTCACGCCGGAACAAGTCGGCCGAGCATTAATTCTGGTCGAACTTCTGGTGTGTACGAATGGATGAACTACAATCCGTCTACGCCTTGAAATCCTTCAGCCACTCGCGCACAAACTCGATCATCTCGCGGTGAATCTGTTGTATTTGCGGTGGCTCATCATTCACGTCGCGAAGACCATATTCGTCGTAGTGGTGAACAGCGCCTGATACCATTACTGTCTTAGTACGTGTCAATGGCTTGAACACGGATGCATACCAGGGATGAGTTTGAATGGCTGGAGTATAGTGTCCTCCCTATCGCTTGCGTACTCGCTGTGTGGAGTGCAGGGTCTCCAAGGATCCACTACGACACGTTAGTGACACCTGTTAGTAAATTGGAAGTAGTGCAGTACCTTCGCCATCTATGATAGCCAGCCTATCTGCAGCGATTGCAAAGTCTCCCAGGATGTTCACGGCGGTAATGTTCGGTAGCTCTGGCACTGTGAAGTATTTTCCAGCAGGATACGCCTAATAAAGTCGACCGAACATTTCTCAGTCGGCCAAGAGCTAAAAATGCTCAACAGGACAAGGACTTACCTGTCGGCAGATCTTCGTGGCATAATCCATAGTCAAAAGCTTAGATACGATTCGAGGGTAGTCTGGGTCAGGCGGAGCAGTCTGTCATAATCTTAGCATCTTCCTCGGCAACGTAGAACGAAAGACGTACGGAGAAGTAACCCCACTCGGTGCAAACTTGGAATTGCCATAAACGCCAATCCTCAGAGAGGGATGTGTCGGCATAGTTTGTATCGTTGTATGTCCCAAAACACTGGAGCCGACCATGCAAGTTAGTCTATGAAGAAAAGATGGATCATGTTCGTCTTGACCTCTTCTACTGTCAAGTTATATTTAAGGCAGGGCTGTACTTGGTTCTGTATAACGGGTTAAATTGGACGTCCGTTTCATTC
>JBBPRH010000391.1:0-21842 GCA_038092915.1 Boletus pseudopeckii | reverse complement strand
AGGCAGCTTTCAAACTTTCCCTGGCTCTCGTCGAGGACACGCCGAATTCATTAGGTGCTCCATCTCTCCAGCCCGCCTGATCAACTTGCAAGTGCCCAGTTCGTCCACCGGTCACGTAAGTGCCCGTCGCGTAACCGCCCACATGACCACACTCTGTTGGCACTATGGCGCTGACTCGACATTTCATCTCTCCGCACAGCACGGCTCGTTCGGTATGCCCATCCAAGCTTTTATGATTGGCTGCGGCCCACCTCTTTCACCTGCCCCTACCCCTTGCCCTTATATTTCATTTATATCCGGTCCTATGTTGGACGTTTACAACTCCGCGACCCGGATATGGGGAGCTCCTCATACCTGCTCGCTTCTTTTCACAATGGCGAAAACAGACAGTCACCTTGCGCCTTTCCGATCGGATGTGGAGAGGACCTTCCAGGTTCCTACGTGTGCTGTCCTGCGGGCACGCCATATAAAATGTGGTCCTACCGCAGCGCCAACATTCTCTTCGGTCCCATTCCTTCTCTTCCATTGTCCAGTCCCCTCCTCCTCCTTTCGACACGATGATGCACACACAAATGCCCTTTACCTTTGAGGACCGTACAGGCCAGTTAAAGGGCTCTGACTACGATGACATTTATGACCGCATGTTCATTCGCGTCACCCCTTACCCGCAAGCTAGCAGTAACGCTACGCTCGCCATCTATGTCATGGGTCGTCGATCGACACGTCACGCCGACATGCGTCACCTTGAACGACACCCCTCCGTCGTCCTCGAGTTCGGCGGCCCATCCCTCGGGCTTGGCACGATTCACTTTCTCAAGCCGCCCGCCGCCAACGTGTCCATTCCCATGAATAACTATCTCCGCAAAACGGCTCTGTTCGGGGGGTGAGCGCTTGATTTTTCTTCCCGTCTAGGTGTTCGTGGTCCTTGGACACTCACGCATGTCCGTGTTCCTCGTGCAGCTCCCTCTCGAGGAAATTCAGAGCGTCTGACGGACGGGAGTATAGATGGCAACACAAAACGATCGACGACCACGAATGGTCGGTGCGTTACTCATCCTCCCTAGCACGACGGGCGATGATTAACGTTGCACTCCCTCCCCCTCTCTCAGTGTGTCTCGGAAGAAAACTACGTCATTGCGCACTATGACCTTCGACCTCCCAATCTCCCAGCGTACGGCGTCTCGGGCAACACCTTGACTATTTACGACGCGTTTTCACACCTGTACATGGGTGAGGCCCATCGTGTTTTGCACACCGTCTGACGTGTCTGAAACGGATGCGTTACACAGATATATTTGCTTCGTTGATGATCATGCGTTACATTGCCGAGCATGCGCTGTAGCGACGCGACCGAGGGAAAAAAGTGACACTCGTGCTCTCCGGACTCGGCAACGCGTCTGTCCGTTTCCCCATCCCCAAAAAGCCCTTTTTTTCCACCGGTCTTCCGAAGGGGCACCCTATTAGTCTAACCAAAAGAAGAGAAGCAAGGTCCGGTTGATGACGAATGAACTTGATCTAACCCCCATTTACCCACATTGTCCTCTTTGGCACACTTCACACATCGTTCAGACAATGGAACTTGGTTCAAGTAGTCATATCGTATCGCATCGTAGCCCATTCTCCACATGTTTTTTTGTTGTTGTTGTCATGTTCTCTGCATTGCTCGTCTTGGACCAATGTCAATGTATTTGTCCCACATTTTCCGTCGGTGCAGGGCTTTCGTACGAGGGACTCTTTTTCGTAGCCGACACTGGACGCACCGGACGCACCCGTGTTCACCCTGGAGGCTTACTACATGCGAGTAACGTGTTGGAACTTGCAGCGTGGTCGGCCCTGCCCTGAGATCTGTGTCCGGGCCCGGCCCAACTTACGATCATCATATAAGTACATATTCACGACTTTCCAAGTTGGATTGGGAAACGTCGCCAAGTCGAGCCAGAGGGGGTTTCCGGGTGATCTGATCTGATCCGATCTGTTGTATGTGTGTCCGCATCTGCATTGGACTTCCGAGTTTGCGCTACGTTGGACGTCGATAACGCGCAAAAGGAGCGTGAGTTACCGGGGCGTTTCAAGCCCCTCCAACATTGACAAGAACCTTGGAAAGGCGAGTCGCCCTCCCACCCCTTTGCCTCTCGCTGCGCGTTACCGTCACACAACCCCTGATCCTTCGGGCCTCGCCTGCTCGAACAACCAGGGATGTCTGACGGAACGGCCAGCCACCCTCCCCCCCAAAATAAATAATAATAAAATTAAAAGAGGGTTCGACAGCCCATGTCGTCCCTCTCGTCACCAACATCGACTGTCACTTACCCTCTCCAATCTCACTTCGACTCCCCAGACTCACAGGTTCACCAAACCTCGGACGGGGAGGGGAGTGGCGCGCCGTGAGCACTGAGGGCATGAACGTTTTGAACGAGGAGGGGTACACCGTGGAGGTTCGTCAGGTCGCCAGTTCGCCCGGGTCGCAGCGGGCAATGTGTGACCATGACCGCTCCGGGGGGGTACGCAGACGAGTCGTCCCCAGCGTCTAAAGTGCACTGTGAATATTACTGCAAGCATGCATGTGCGAAGTTGAACGAACCCACCGAACACACGCAACTCTGAGTCCGAGGACAGAGCGATCAAGGCTCGGAGGGATGATAATTTACATAGTTGGCCAGGCGGGGACAGCGGTGTGCCAGACCGTTCAGCGGGGAGTCGACCGCAGCAGAAGGGCGCTCGAAGGCGGCGATTGCCAGGTGGGTGGGACCGCAAAAAGCTAAAAGCTTGAAAAGACCCACGCCGCATCAGTCGCGAGTCTTATGCCCCTATGTGCGACTCGTTACGGTGATGCATTGGGCCTGGCTCGGACCTGGACTTGGTCAAACCCTCTAGGTCGGGCCAGGCCCAGGCCCACCAGAAGGGCCACATACTAGGCTTGGCCTGAACCATTTACATCACTACATAACATGCTTTGAAACATTGAAACATTGACCATGACTCAGATGGCATGATGAACTGAGCTGGCACATCAATCTGTCAATCAGGGATGTTGTGGATTCTCCTAGATAACTGTTGGTGAGTGAACAATTCACACCAAGGTACCAGTGTTCATGACCATCCTAATGGGGATTGCATATCATGAGCAGTCCAACACATGATACACATGATGCTACTATCAAAATGAAGCTGTCCAGTGGCACCAGACCCATTGCAGACAGGAAGGTATGAACATAGGCATAATTGGAATGATAGGCATAGGTAAAATGGTAGGCATAGGTAAGAAGGTAGGCATAATTAGAATAGTAGGCATAGGTAGAAAGGTAGGCATAGGTAAAAGGTAGGCATAATTGCAATGATAAGGTTCCTTCGAATCCTTCTCAACTAGCATCCATACAAGCACTTGTAAGACAAATACCGACAAGATGGGTAGCAAATTACTCACATGCAGATCCCAACGTCTGTCGAGATGTAACGGTGGGAGCAAACTCAACAGTCTTGGGCTGTTCCGTCTGGGTCTCAGACCCCCTAGGTAGACGGTCAACCTTTGACTTCTATCAAGCAACCCGAAACAGGTAAGCGTCAGTCACAACAACATATTCACCGATTGGCGCACCATCGGATGAACCACCATCGACAACAGCAGCATGCTTGGCATGGATGGGGAGATGTGATGTCCGCAGCGCGGAGATCTTTGAAGGTAGTCCGGCACCAGACCGGGCCTTCTTCGGACTCGCCGTAGGGGGCACTGACGTCCGGGGACTTTCCAGCACCAGGCTGGGTCGTCTGGGTATCTTCGAGCGTCGTCGTCGAAATGTTGCATAGCTTGTTCTCTTCACCGTTGTCCTTCGTGGGTATAAGGCGTTCCATGGGTATCGGGGCTTTGGGTATCGTGGTTGTCGCGGGTATCTTGTCAGCGCCGGGTCGAGCAAATGGAAAGTGGTAAGAGGTTCCTTGGTAATTCGAGGATCTTGATCATCGTTTCTTTGGAGTGAGTAGTGTCAGACGGTACAAGGCAGAATCGATACGACTGCGGCACTTACTACAATATCAAATTGTAACTGATGAACGACCGGATGAAGTTGAAGCTATGGGTATATCTTGAAATGCCGTAGCGCATGCTGAGCTTCGTGCGACAACACGAGGCAGAGCCGCAGAGGACACAATTTTCCTATTTCCGAACGTAGACTTCACGTTAGCCCAACGTCGACCACGTCTCAGACGAACGGCAGCAAGGAAACACGCTACCTTTTACCAAATATACATCCTCTATCCTCTGAGCGACACTTGCAAGTATCCACGCCTTTCGGACCTCCTTCGCAGCCTGGCTGGCAGATGGGGCGTTCACAGGTACAGCTGCCGTCTTGACCGCAGCAAGCTCTGCCTGAACGCCGGCTAGCTCCAACTGAAGGAGAGCAATCTTGCTGGTGGCGTTAGCTTTGACTCCAATGGTCGACCTTCATGTTGTCCAACTTGGTGGTGAGTTCCTGGATTATCTTCTCGTACGATCCCGTCTCTGCTCGTTGCGAACGCTTTAGACCGACAACGCTCTTCCTGAGATGCTACCCGTTCGCACAATTCGTCGACTTGTCGCATGGGCGCTTCGGTTTCCTGGCCATGGACCAACGCGGGTGATTGTGTGCCTTTGACTGCGGTGGTGCGATCCTTGGGTGAGACGACAACCGACGCCATGACGGTAACCTGAACGACGAGCGCTGTGACCAATAGTGGTATAACCGAATCGATTGCACCATGCCAAACGTCCAAGTATCGTTCCGGTCACCGTCGAAACTGGGTGAAGTGGAACTGTGAGAGTATGCAGCGTCGTGCATGCCGATCAAGGGTCGCAGACTGAGCGCCTGACATGGTAGGAAGGAAGCAACCAGGACTTGGTCTACATCGCTTGGTTGAAGGCAGGTGGGGGAGACAACCGTAATGGTAACATGGCACATGCGAAGGTGGGGGCGTTCAACGGGAGAGCGTCGTGATGAGAGGTAGCCATTGACAAAGCAATGAGCTAGCAGTGGGAGAAAAGAGCGCAGAGAAGAGAGCAGATGCGGGAAGGGAGAAGAGGAGGAACTAAGGACGAGGTTTCGATGGGCGGCCTTATATATTTGAGAGATTGAGGTTTGGACTAGGTGTCAGCCGCAACTTCAAGACGATGATGACGAAGAGTGAGAGTCGTGCAGTGACTCGGTGCTGTTAGGTGGCTGACCTTGACCAATAAGCTTGCGAGGGAAAGCTTTGGTGTTTTTAAGGTCATTGGGCCCGTCATTATGAATCTGATTGAGGAGCCAATACCAGTGTACCAGGTATTCGGGAAACTCGGATAATAATGTAGGACTGCCACCACCTGGTGACCTCGGATGTAGTATATACAGAATCCGTTGGTACCATTGACATGGTACTAGTAGTATCATGACCGACCAGACAGATCCATCGATGCCGCGTTCTCGCAAAATACGGACGTGACCTTATCCATTTGTTCAATGTCCGAGTCCACGGACTACATCGTCCCGACGACAGACCGGAATCCAGTAGGTCGCATCGCGTTCAGGGCATTCTATTGGTTCTCCTTTCTGACAACGGACGGCCCTGAGGGCGACACGAGACATGGTCAGAACACTGTAACTGATGCGTAACATATCGCCCATGATATCGAACCGCGTCGAAATAAGCATCGTTCCATGGTGATACGTGCGATTGTTTACAATCCTGTACGCCAAGGCTGAGGACGAAGAGAGATGACGAGCATGGGGTTACACGAGGATACAAAGCCTGACAACTTGAATGGTTCTATTCTGCTTTTCCCCAGTAACACGGATGTTGTTTCGTGCGTTCACGGTCGCATTCACGTCAACTCGGGGTACGTGTGGTGCCCACGACAGTATTCACCCTAGCCGTGTGGCTGAACGTCGTGAGCAGGATGTGGATCGAGTTTCGTTCTCTGGTTCAGACTCTCACGCAGTCGAGCGAGCGACGCATGAGGTGTTCATCAACAATAAAGTGATCGAGGGAGGAGTATGCCATTGACGAAGAGCCCCTTTGAATTCGGAACGGCGTTGGTACCAACCTGCATTTCTTGTAGCCGTGTTTTGTTCACGAGACGTCGCAATACCTCGAGGATGCCAGTGAGTGCTTCAGACCCGGCACGATGACAGAGTCACGGGAAAGTATACTAGTAATGTGGGTCATTTTTCCAACGTTTCATCTGTTTATGTAGCGTTCCATCAGATCATATGCTAGGAAACCGTGGCCACGACTCGAACGGCTTGCGGGAGCTGAGTGCGAAAGGAGATATATCACCAGTGACTGTCAGGTAGGTGAAGGTTCGGTCTCACAAATCATGCGAGCGCTGGATCCTCGAGTCATAGTTCCGAAGAAAGAGCGAGAGTACAGGCTTGCGAACCAAGTGTATTGAAAGCCACTGTCAAAATACAAGACTCGAGGTCGTCTCAACACACCCCTGTCGAAGACTTTCCTCCACATCAATGATCATAAAATTCGGCGAGAGCTCCGCTGACAAGGCATGGGTGCGTTTGAGATGTTTGGATCACGTCATTGGCAAATGAGGTCGTGTGTACACTACATCGAGGACTTGAAGTTCTATACATTCCCGCCTCGCACGAATCCTGAGAATTCGATAGCAGATGGGATAACGACTACGAACAGCAACTACAGCAGGGCAAAGCAAGAGAGCAAACTTAGATAGAACCAGGCACCGAGATGCATGTATAAAATACGTTGGTCAATGAGTATATCCACCAATTTTTTCATCGTCGTGTTCAGTGCCAACGCTGCACGGGTATAATCCAGACGATCACACTCGTCCTTCATATTGTCGTAGAACACCGATGTGATCTTGTTCATCTGACCATCATCCACTGCCCACATCGTCCCGATCACAGAACGGAACCCGGCGAATTGCATCGCCAACGCAAGATGTGCCACCTCGTCTGGACTTTCCTCGTCCCCAACAGTCGTATGACAGGTCGAGAGATATGCAAACTGGGCGTTCTGTAGTTCACACCGAATGATACGTGTTCGATCGTGAAGTGTCCGTCATGGAGAGCGAACGCGGACTCGAATGGTTGGTTCCGATTTGGGATACCATGATACACAAGGTGCACCCATTCGTTCTTCATAAGTTCCTCGGCCACACCCGGGCGATGCAGGACTCTTGACCCTCGATGTGCGTGAATGTGGCGAGGCCATCGACGCGCTGACCAATGTTGGTCAGTTCAGCGCCGACGGAAAGAAGTTCACTCTCGCCCTTGGCTTTCGCTTGACCTATACCAAGGAATTGTATCCCTTTTGATGCAGAATGCGGGAGACCGTGATGTCTAGCACGAATGAGGGCAGTGAGCGTCGGGATATAAGACGAGATATACAGATTGGCGAGACTCTGTTGGCCCTTCCGATATGGACTAGCGGCATGAAGGGGAAGAAGAGAGAACTCGGCGGTGGGGCATCACCAGATGCGTGATTGCAATGGAAACACCGTCTGAAGGAAGTCGACAATGGGGGAAACAACGTCATCCCAGAGTTCCCGCAGAAAGATGGCGAGATTTCTTCTCGTGTCCATCGACTTTGCACACGCAGTCAATGCACCGAGCCTCGACAACAGTTCTCGGACACCTTCCTTTGTGATTGATAATGGGATGTGGACGGGATGATATCGGTCGACTAGGACGACGAGAGCATCACAATCGTACTCGCTCGGATTCACAATGATGACAGGGCCCTCGCAGGCTGCCTGTTGCAGTTCAGGGAAGAGTGGGGGGGAGAAGGAAATGGGAGAGAGCAGGCAACTCGCCTGAACGCCCGTCAGCTCCGACTGGAGGGAAGATATCTTTCTGTCGGCGTCAGCCTTGACTCTAGTAACCTCAGAAACAATTACCCATATTATTATGGCGCCGCCTGACACTTAATCGACTGCTGGAAGTTCTTACAAGACGAGCACAAATTCTCGAGGAAATCGTCGCGGCTCTTCTTGTCGTCGTCAAAACTTCATGTTGTCGAACCTGGTGGATTCTTGTACGATGCCGTCTCTGCGCGCTGCGAACGATCTAGACCAACATTGCCATCTTCTTGAGGTGCTACCCGTTCGCACAGCTCGTTGACTTGTGGCATGAGCGATTCGGTTTCCTGGCCATGGACCAACGCGGATGATTGTGTGCCTTCGACTGCGGTGGTGCGGTCCTTGAGTGAGACGACATCCGACGCCATGACGGTAACCTGAACGACGACTCGGAGCGCTGTGACCATAGTGGTATAACCAAATGGATCCGGATTTCAGTTGAACCATGCCAAACGTCAGATGATAGTTACAATGAACCACGCCACCTGCCAAATTTGGAACTTTCAGTTGGGCATATTCAAAGTCCACCCGTATGCTGAAAAATTCCGGACCAGAACCAGAATCTGAGCGTCTACCACGAATGAGACTGCGTTCAGCCGAAATATACCTATGGATTTTGAGGATCCTGAACACAGCATCATGGCAAAGTGAGCAAGTTTGAATCAGGAGTTGGGAACTGGCACTGCTACAATTACCCACTGGATGAAGATGATGACCCCAAACCACGATGCAGCCCCCCATTCCCACCAGCCTCTTGCATAGCCTTGTGCCACTGTATATGTAGCTCTGAGTTATAAGCCTCATAGCAGAACCAGGAATTGCAAGGTAAACACACCTCAAGTTCACATGACATTTGATGGATTCACACAAGTGCTAACTTACAATAGCTAGCACAGCATGTGAGAGAAATATCATGTACTAATGCAGGTGGCTGCAGCACTGAACTCCTGGCAGCCCCCCTCCAAGTCTCCTTGACTCTCAGTCTTCAAGCTGGGTTATTAAACAGTCAGACATTGCTGTTTCCCATGTATACACCATGTCATTCAACCTGCAGTCTGCTTTGGAGTACAGTGGCTCAAAAAAGTGTCCCAATGTTTGGCTATTTTGCAAAGACTTGACATTTGCAGGAGAACCAAAAGGTGTTAGCTCTAACCCTTGCTGAGTCATTTATAGCCCTAATCCTTGCCCTGAAGATGAGCCCTTAGTCATGTAATTTGATTGTCATGGCACTGAGATATAGCCATCTTAAAATAATATGTCATTGGGACACTTATTTGACCCTAATATTATCAACTATCATATAGTAAATAACATAAAGTTCTGATGGATGCTGTGCTTCAACCCTGTCTGATTATGTCACTTACATAAATCCAAATGATATAAAGAGCAGAGATACCATCCAGCTAACCCTACTTCATCATGGAATCTATTTCCTCCTTTGCTAGAGCCAATATTCTTTTTCTCTCTGAATCTGGCCTTTCTACTAGGCAAATATCCTCCCAAACTGGTCTGGGGAAGTCTACTGTGGCCAGGGTCATCAAAGAGATCTACCCAGGCAAGGAAAACATCAAATTAGGATGTCCTTTCAAACTTTCTCCTACTGATAAAAGGAGAATTGTCTCTAGTATCACCTCTGGCAGAGTTGAAAATGCTGTCCAGGCCACCCATCTCATCAATTCTGTTCTCTCCTCTCCTGTCTCTCCTCAAACTATCAGGAATGTTCTCAAGCCTGCATCTCTCAAGGCTGTAGTTAAGAAAAAAAAACCACTTTTGTCTATAAAGCATAGGCAACATAGGCTAGCCTTTGCTCTCAAGTACCAACACTGGACTGTGGAGGACTGGACTAGAGTCATTTGGTCAGATTAAACCAAGATCAACAGAATTGGGTCAGATGGAAGGATATATGTGTGGAAATTGGCAGGAAAGCCTTTGCAAGACAAGGAAGTCCAGGGTACAGTAAAGTTTGGAGGAGTGATATAATATGAACATTTTCAAAACTTTTACCGTCCAAATTTTTCTTTTCAAAGTCATGTGACCACAAGATGTGATCGTGAGAACAATCACCTGACCCATATCACGTGACCTACCTCACCTCTTTAATCTGCATCTCTTTTCACACCTTATCTATTCCCATATTAATCTCCATCTTTTCCACTATCATTTCCATTATCTCACTCACACAAATACTTCTTTACTATACCTATATACAGTAATTCATCTCACGCATAGCATGGTCTGTGCACCATCCTGTAATGTATATAAAGTAGACCTTTGACAACTGGATTCTCCAGTCTAATTCACTTTGTTCATCTCATATAGTCATTGTCTTGACCTTTGGTCATTGTAGACTGAGCTGTTCAGAAAAGACCCACATACCCTCATCCCTTTGAGCCAGGACCTGTGTAGCCTGTGAGACTTAAGATCTGAGCCATGTGTCATTAGGAAATCCCCTCTTATAACAAGGAGGTTCCTTGATGGTTTGGGAATGCATGAGTTGGAATGGAGTGGGGATTCTTGCAGAGGTTGAAGGGAGGATAAATGCTGAGCAGTATGTCTCCATCTTTGAGGATAATCTGCTTCCTTCCATGGAAAATTCTGGAATTCCTGAGGAGAGCATTATTTTTCAACAAGATAATGATCCCAAGTACACCTCTAAAAGAGCCAAGGAGTGGCTGGAATCTCAGGGGATCCAACTTCTTGACTGGCCAGCACAATCTCCAGACCTTAATCCCATTGAACATCTTTGGCAAATCCTCAAAAAGAAGCTCAACAGCTATACAACACCACCAAGGGGGGATTGGGAGCTTTGGGAGAGAATTGAAGTGGAGTGGGGAAAGATAGAGGTTGAGGAATGTCAAGGATTAATAGAGAGTATGCCTAGAAGACTAGAGGCAGTGATAAAAGCAAAGGGAGGGCATACAAAGTACTAAATTGTAGAATAGAAATGTTGCTCAAAAAAGTGTCCCAATGACATGTCACCTTATTATGGCCATATCTCAGTACCATGACAACCAAATCACATGACTAAGGGCTCATCTTCAGGGCAAGGATTAGGGCTATCAATGACTCAGCAAGGGTTAGAGCTAACACCTTTTGGTTCTCCCGAAAATGTCAAGTCTTTGCAAAATAGCCAAATATTGGGACACTTTTTTGAGCCACTGTATATGCTGACATGGAGTCCCTACTACTCACGACTTATTCTCAAGACAACTGCACCATTTTGTTGTACATATTATTCTCATTGGACACCATCTCTCCTCGTTCCTGTGATGTCATACCCCATATCCCACAACATCATAGCATAGCACGGTCTGTGCGCCGCTCTCAGCAGTATATAAGTAGCCAGTAGTGTATCCCGTTAGTCTTTAGTTTGATTATTACTCTTCTTTCTCTCACATATTGGTTTGACACCAATGCTTAAGATATTGAGTTAGTAGTCTTTTCTTTCTTTGTTCATCGTCTCTAGGTGAAACTCTTTCACACTTCCATGTGCAGCAACTTCCTGAGTGCAAAAGATCTCAACCGGAGTCCTCCAATGTGCATGTCACCGCTCCTTGACTCGACCATGGCATGGAATCAAACAATGCATCTCAGGTTCACCCAGAAGGCAAAGAAAAAGAAGAATGTGCCTTCTGTTGTCATTGAGTTACAAGAACTGACCATCATCTGCTTCTCAACGTGGACCTCCCAGGGTTGGAGGCTCGTCACTCACCCTGGATTCCTGTCATACCCCCACTACGACTGCTGTGGGATGTGTACATATGTCATTGGAAATTCCAGAGCAAAGATTTGGGGTGTGATATGCCCCAAACGAGACAAATGTCTTCAAGATCTTCAAGATCTTGTCCAGGTATTCCATGCCACGATAGACTGGTGCCCTAAAGGCACTTTTTCCTGTGTGACTGTCTGTTTGGAGAGAGGCGACATAATATGAGTTCCCTTTTTTTTTTTTTTTTTTCACCAGTGTGTTGAACCATACTCCGCTTGGGTTCCGGCCTCCAGGTGTCCTCCATTGCATGTATACCCTGGTACCCTTCACTTTTAGTGGAGGGTACTTTTATCACTATGAAATGATGCATCTCATGTGCGCCACGCTCTCGATTGGTTTGCCCACCGACACAGACTCAATTATGAATGACAATCTCCCTGGCTTCCTCCATATCTTGATCCGGATGCTCATCGCCCTATGGTACCAATCAGAAAAAAGTGAGTGTTAAAACTATTGTATGTTTCTGACTGACCAATGCCCATGCCCTATATCATAGGAACCATCAGTAAACGGATTCTTTTAAGCCTGATTCTTATCATTATCGATGGTGCCAAGCACATGACAAAGGACACTTCTGCCCTTGCTCAAGAGGAGAGAGGAGAGATCGTGTTTGCAGTGAGGACGGCCGAATACCTTCTCAAACATATTGGTATGACAATCCAGGATGTGAAGAATGCTATCAACAATCACAGGCCATACTACTTGGGTGGAGATGAATAGGTTGCAATCCCTGCCATGGCAGAGGGAGGTAAGGACGTGGTATTTCCAGATATGTACAGTATTTTTTAATATTTATTTCCCACATTGCACCGCTAGTATCAATTAATACTTGTATACATTTCAGCCTAGGGCAATAAGTGACCGGGACAGCTGGACCACCTTCAGCATAGCACCAGAGCTGGAAGATAAATTAGAATCCATAGATCAAAGTATCTACTATATGTTATACCACACATTTGCAGTGGTTCTGGTAGTTCCAAGTGTTCCGGAATGCATGGTTCTGACGGTTCTAGTCTGACTGAGATGCACAAAGATTGTGTGTGGATGTGTAGATTTAATGTGGATTACTGGATATTACTGGCGCAAGAAGGTGTTTCATACCCTGTTGACAGCAGGCATGATGATCAACCATGAAACAGTTCAACAAATCCATGAAAACTATATGTCCAAGCCTCAGTTGTGGCCTCCACAGATGCACGGCTTTGTCTATTACACTCAAGCATACCAACACCCTCTATTATGTGGCTTGTGCTAAGTCACCCTAGGTGCTCTCCAAAGCACATACCAAGCTCAACAGCAAATGCTGGCTCAAAATCCATTTCCAAAACCCAAAAACTAAACACCTTTATCTCAAATCAATGCTTTAAGCAAGGGAACGCATCACTGGTCTCGCTTCACTAAAGAAGGAGCCAGTTTCCAAAATCACCAAAAATCACTTTACCATTCTTTCAAATAACGGCAGGGTGTCATTGAATGCTTCAATGTGCTTGTCACCAAATGTAAATATAAAGGGTAGTTGGAGGTCATTGTCCCTTCTTCTTAAACAGTTGCAAGCCGAGCAACACTCCAAATTTTTGAAAGTGGCCAACAGGATTTGGGCTTCATCATTTCCCAGCTTGGCCTTTCATCATTGTAATCCAGGTTAGTAATCCCTCTCTCATGGGATCATGGGTGGACTCTGGCTACAAAAGCATCAACCTCCGTGTGTCGTCCTGTGTCAACAAACTGAACAATATCCTCCAAGGAAAGTCTCGCCATGCACCAGGTTTCCCATGCTCATACTCATTACAGACACAAGGGCGGTTGGAACACTAGGTTGTGAGGGGTTGTCGGCCATTGCACAACTTGAAGTGTGTAATAACCAGGTTTCAAAGTTGGACGTCTGCCTAATGCTCCTGCACCCTAACTCGTACTTTTGGCCTGGTAACCTGACTTAACATGTTCGTTTCATCAAGGCACCCACCCCAGCATTCTGAGTGTTCCAGCTCATCCTCCCAACAATCAGAAAGCACACTGCAAAACTTGGCAGCATACATAACATAGCATAGAAACTTTTGTATTTGGGCTTGCTACCATACACTACATAGATTGAACAGTTTTTATATTTACTACCATGTATCCCATATGTACAGAAAAAAAGTTTGTTTGCGGCTCTTAATCCAACATATTGCACAGCCTGGTAAGGGTTGATTCTAGAATGGTTGAGATCAATATAGTGAAGAGGTGTGGTGGGAGGAACATATCCAGCAGCAGAGCGTGACTGGCAGACTGTGGGGGCTTGACAGGATCATTGAGCAAAATAGCAGACTGACTCTTAAAGGCCTGGGCATTAGAGTTGTTGGTATCACAGTTGGCTGTAAAGAAGCGTGGTCAGGCATGAAGAGATCAGAATGACATGATCACCTGAAGACGACATATATCACATACAAACCTTGTCAGCCCTGAGTATGGATGGGGGTGTGGGTACCCTGATAGCAGGCACACCCACACATAATATCTGCACCCATGCATGTGAGTTGTGACCCATGATGGGCTAGTATTACCTTATCTTTAGCTATTGCTCAGAGCCGACGTTGGAGAGACAAGACGAGGTGGTCATCAGACTGTGTACAACATAGATAGAATGGACCCCAATGGTAGTCGAGTGAGAACGAGAGGAGGAGGAGGGGAGGGTAGTGGCAGTGCAGCGCACTAACCAGGTCCGAAATGTCCTAGAGCTATGGTGAGCATCTTACTAAACGAGTATCGACCGACAATGCAAGTAGCCAGTGCCACAGGCCCAAGGGCTAGGAGAAGGATGCCATATCATGGGCTTGAAGGGCTGGGTGCCATGTGATTGCGATGAGGCTCATGATTGCACAAGGTGATATATGACTCCAAGTTTGCATTCAGGTTATTTCATTCTGCCATCCATCCATTCATTTCCTGCCTTTCTGTCACTATTGCTTTTACAATCCATGACTCTTTTCCTTTAGCATCAGGGCTTCATCAAGGTGTGATTGATCAATACAAACTAAACACGCTGCATACCGTACTTCACCTTCACCTTCATGCCCTCTTGATCTGGCTGGACCATTGATCGAAAACGACATCCTTTTCGGAAGTGGAACTTCTTGTATCCTGTAATCATTTATTTTACCATACTCTGGAACCTTTCAAACTTGAATCTCCATCTCTTAGACCATGGGAACATACTGGTCCTGCCCATGCATTGGCATGCATAGAATTCCTTTGGTCAGGGGATTAATTCTGGAAAAGGTTCGTAAAATGAAGGGGTGGGTTGGAATATGTTGCCTCCTAGGTAGGTGCTCTATGTCCCCTTTGTTTTCATGTTCCTACCCAGGATCCAACCCCCCTTGGTTCGTGCCCACACCCATGTCTCTAACCCCAATTACCGCATTGGAGATTTAGTAAATTAGAAATCTCGGAAACCAAAACTTGGGGTCTTCGCCTTCATTCCTCCAATTTTCACCCCCATCATCATTCCCAATACCTGCCACACAGTGCACAAACCCAACCAATTGAGGCTCCAGTGGTCTGAATCCAAACCCGACCCCAGACTGGGTCCACTGTCTTGTACACCGCAACTGTCTATAACAGGTGGTGACTTCTGTAGCCCATACTCCAGTCTCCTAACCTGACATGTTGCCTCCTGGGTAGGTGTCTCCATGTTAGAGCCTGTTTTCTCTAGCTACTAGGTCGTGGGGAACTCTTGGAAAGTGTCAAGGCCTTGGGCATGTTGCCGCCTGGGTAGGTGCCCCTCAAGCCTATCTTTCTTTCCTTGCAAGCCCAGGAGAAAGAAAGATGGTGGAAAATCTTTGCATCTTTACCCACTGCCTTCAGGCAAAGCCTTAAAAAAACATGCAAAAAGAAAATCACAGCTCAACTGCCCATCTTTGATGCCACAACTCATTCAATAATAAATAACTACCATTCCACTCACATTGATCCTCCAGTTGGCATAGAAAGAGCTTTGGTCATATTGGTTAGATTTCATGCCCCAGAAAGTCGCTGACAGCCAAGTTGTCACTTTGCTTCAACTGGCACTTACAGGATTTGCTTGATTTGTCCTTGATCACACAGTGGGTCGGCACACTTCATGGGATGAGTCTGGTTTGGTTAGAAGACGCAGCATGCATGGCCTAGGTATGTGGTCAATCTGCTTGTGCTTCGATCACCAATCTTGATATAGTCTCGTGAGCTAGCACTTTCAGTGTGATTCATCGTGGGAAGCTGCCATTGACATTCATTGCACTGTCTTCACCATCTGACCCTCATTCCCGTCCTCTCATCCTCATCCGTCATCCCTACCACCATGATGTCCCCGTCCTGTCCACCACCACCATGTCACTCTCACCCTTGCCCTTGCCCATGCCCATACTCCATCATATACCCTTCCTCTATATCCCCTGGGCCAATCACTCTCAATCTGGGGACTCACAACCAAACCTTCCTAGATGATCCACTATGCTTGGGTCTTCGCTAAAGGCGTGCTTTGGAGGTTGAGTATGACGAGTTCATAATATCCTAAACTTTTGGTCCAATTTGAATTGTGTATCGTATACACACCCAACAGACCACTGATGTCACCCATAAGGTCTGCGTCTTTGTATTCGTCAAAAATGTCCAATGTGGATCACAGTGTCCCACTCAGAATTGTAGGGCCCTCTGCACGCAAGGTTAAACGTCTACATGATGTGGATTAAGATGCCATTGTACTCATGAGATATGGTTGTTATTTTTCTCTGCAAGTCAGTCAAGCCAACCTTTGAAATGTCGATGCCATCAATGGCGATTTTTCCTTCCGTCACTTCCACTAATCAGAAGAACAAGGGCACGAGTATACTCTTTCAAGAACTGGTCCTGCCTAGTATACCAATTTATATTTCACGGAATCAGTCAAAAGCACCTTTCCACCAGGCTGTACCTAAAGTTCAGATGCTGTAGTGCTTCAAGTTCAGGCTTGAAGCAGAATTTCATCACCCTTATCTAGCAAAGAGAGCCAGATGCATAGTGTATCGGATGACCAGGTTCTTGCATTTGCTATGGCCATTCTCTGACCAAGATGCATTATGCCAGGGCTCCATGAACTCAGGTGGTCCACATTTGAGCTCAGAGTATTCCTTGACCCACACAGGTTCATGAAAGCGGTGGATCCCATCTCAGAGGTCAGTTCAGTCCCTGTTGAGCAAGTGGCTTCTGCTGATTCATACTGGTTTTCCACCTCGTGACAGGGGCCAGTAAGTTCTTCCATCCACCTCGACAAACCCTCAGTCGGAGAGTCAGCCTTCCCTCACACCACCCGTTTGCACTTCTCAATCCAACAACATTCCTCCACCATGAAACACCTCTTAGCTCAGATAAGGTCCACAGAAACTCTGTGTCATACTGGCTATGCTGATCTTCATAGTTCTGTTTATTCTTTCAAACTCCAGTCGTCTAGCCCTCATTGTCTTAGACTGTTGATGGAATGCTAACTTCCCTTTCACTGGATTGGGCTCACCCTCAAGCACTTTGCCCTTAACATTGCCATCCTGTTCGAAAAAGTGCTGCACACAGCTACCTCATTGGCACGATTTGCATGCATCTCAGTAGACTTTTTTGGGTTCTTGATCTTTGAGTCAGGGTTGCAAGTACTGATGTAGAAGCGCCAGTCCAACCTGGTCTTCATAAGGTAGACTGACAAGATGAAGGGAGTTCAAGCGATGAGAGTGAGGGTAAAAGAGTATAGGGTTAAAGAATCAAAAAAAAAGTGACTACTATTATCCTAGGCAGCCACTAGCAGTAATCACACAAGCAGAGTTAGAAAGTGACAACGAAAGACTGGATCTGAACCAAATCCTCTAGTTGAAAGACTATGGAAACATACAAGACATGGTTCTGACTTATGCTTATATGGGCATGGGTCCATTATCGAGAGTGAGCTCAGAGGGTAGTTGTGGGATCGTTCGCAAAGCCAGTGGTGTCTGAGTCTGAACTGAGCTTGAACGTTAAGTGTTGGCACAGGTATGCTGCCACGCAGCAGTCTATGAACATGCTTCTGCGACAATGAGGGGTGAAGTAAACCTAGAGAATGCAATGAGACCGTGCTCACTAAGACAAAGAATGGAATGCCATTACTTTATCTGTGGATGCTCCGAGGGCGACGACTCGAACACAGCCATGTAAGTCAACATGTCCAACATCATAGGTCACACCAATGGATCAGTAGCCATCAACTCTCTCAAAATATTAACGATGAATGCACTTTGTATGGATGGGCCACAGAGCGAGCACAATACTTTGAGGGTCTTCCCGGACAACCAAAGGTCAGCATGCATGGTGTCATAATCATCACCTGTGATAACTTCAGGTGCCATATATCCTTTGATACCAACCATACCACAGGATTTGTTTCCACAGCCATCCGCGAATTGGGGATGCAATAGTGAATGATCAAAAGGTGACCACCATCAGGAGGAATAAGAATGTTTGCGGGCTTGATGTCATGATGCACAACATCATGCTTGTGCATAAACACAACAGCTTCAACAATCTGTCTGGCAGCAGACCACAGATGTTCATCTGGGCGTCAAAGATCAGTGAGGTGAGCGCCACCAGAGGACATGTAGATGACAAAGCCTTTGGAGCTGTGGATCCAGATTTGGATGCCAGGAATAGTATGGTTGTTAGGGGAGTTGATTTTGCCAGGTACTGCAATACTTCTACCTCTCACTCACACTATGTAAGCTTGAGGAACCCACACTCAAACTTGTTGGATTTGCAAGAGATCATGGCAACTTGTTCAAACTGGGAAACCTCACGTGAGCGGAAAAATCAACAGAGCTTGAATAAGAGGTCCTTATACCCCAGAGAGCACCATATCAACTCAATAGTGCATTGCATCAAGCCATTCAATGATTTCTGGGTCATCTATGAAGGGAGTCTGCCTGGCGCCTACAGCATGCTCACTCGAATTTTCTTGGATCGAACATAATGTCCCAGTCCTTTTTGTGACCTTTCTTTGTTCAGTAAGAGAAGGGAGGTCACCAGCGAGTCTCTTGACATTCTGTAGGGCACATTTCTTCACAGCATTGAGTTCCTCAGCGAAAATTGTCATCTTTTCCTGGAAATTGTACATCTCTCTGAGAAAGTCCAGCACCTAATCAGATTGGAGGAGGTCATAATTGACCTGTGCCATTGAGACCTGCCATGGACCATGGATGTCAATTCTCAGACTAGAAAATCAAGATATAGGGCAAAACCTTGCCACTTGGTGCTATCTGCATAACGACATAGTGCTCTGCGATCAAATTCACTTGAAGATAGACAGTCACAACAAAAAAAGGTTTGCTTTTGGAAAACTGCATGTCTTCAGAGTTCTTGAGATAAAATCCAACATGAGCAGCTGCGATAGCCTTGACTAATAAGCACCATCAATCTACTTTGGTTTTTATGGAGATGACTTCACATAGCATGACAGGCAAAGAAAACCAGTTGAGATCACACTGAAGTCACTGACTGGTGTAAACATGCACCAGTTCGACAACTCTGCCTGCATGGCCACAAAGATGGGAAACTTCCAGGACAATTCTCTATGCAAACAGGTAAGTGATGAAGTCTCACTTATATATGTATGACCACTCACATTTGAAACTTGGTTTTGGAGTTTTCAAGTTGGGAAGAAAAGAAAGGGGGTATGAAAAAGTATGATGAGAGATGATTGGCTTTGAAGTGAGATGAGCCTTTGTTGGAAACTCGATGCGAATCCTCCAGGTGGCAGCAAAGAACAGGAAAGAATGCTATGAACTCCTGGGTGTTGTTCACTACATATTAGTGGGTGTGTGTAGACTGGAAATATCAGCTGAGGTTAGCACTATACTGACATGCTACCTCAAAGTCATGCACAGCGTCCTGATTTTCCTCAGGGGGCCAAGAGACCTATGACAGGATTAGCATTATATGTTGAAAAATGGTGAATAGTCACAATGTAAATGCGCTTCCCTGCCAAGGCCACTTCCAGTTCGATGAAAATAGACGGCATCCACTGTTGTCCATGAGCCCAAAAGCTGCCGCCCCTCAGGTTATGTTCAACATCATCCTGTGACCAGGCCTGGACACTCCGTAAAACAATTTGGAGAGGTTCAAAGAGCATGTGGTGTTCTTTTGTCCTCAATTTGTTGAGGGCTCACTCTTGTTTGGCTGTTTGAGGGGTGAATGAGTAATACATGCCCAAGAGAACTAAACAAGTGTTTCTCACCTTGGAAAGGCTCAATGACAAGACAGACATATTTAAACGTCAGGTACTTTTTGTCCGCAATGCATTCAACAGTGTATATCTTGTTGATTGGGAGCCAATCATCTCTTGTATTGAAGTTCATCTTGACCACATCCTGCTTGCCCATGGCTGACACCAGCGTTCCACCTCTGTAGAACTTGCATTTGTCGATAGTAACATTAGAGAAGATGCTTGCAAGCCCATGTGGATTCTGAATGAGCATGTCATACAGAATAGTGAGAGAGTTGTCCTTTTTAATATTTGGACCAAGCAATGGAGAACTCCCAATCAAAATCCAGAACCGAACTAAGCATGACATCAACAACCACCTTCCAGAGAGTCAATAGACATATCCATGATGAAGGGAAGAGTTAATGGAGAATATTGAACAGATTCAAAGGATATTTGTCCACTAAAGAGGATTATTTGCTTGCTAATTCGCCACTGGTACGTTCCTTGTTAGACAAAGCCAAACCCAGGAATGAAAAAAATCAACAGACTCAGAGCCCAGAATGAAGGAATGTGTGTGATCTGAAAGTTGTCCCCTACAATGATTGCCACTCAGCCTATTTGGATCAAAATGATGAGTTTCCACGTGACATTCATGTGCCTGTTCCAGGCATTCTATATATTCTGATGACTCCACTTGCCCAAAGCGATGCACACCTCAATTCAGTGTTTAAACGACATTGACTGAATGGCTTGCCTGCCATGTTGGCATGCATGAGAGTCGCTATAATAGGCGAAGCGATGAATGACTCACGATCACCTGAAATTCTACGTGTCTGTTATCAAGAGCAATGACATAGCTGGCACCAGGGCACACAGCTGAACATGGTGAGAAACCAACTGGCCGTTTGTCTGCATACTAGCTTACCGGCTCACCACTCCCCATCCTCTCTCAGGATTATGAAACAGAGGGAAGGCATGAGTAAGCAGTATACAGTAAATGGGAATTTGAGGGTAGACAAAGGGAACTTGTGGAATAATATATTTTTCAATATCATAGTCAGCGGAGTAGGAAACTAGTGGTGTTGGCCGAACTGCCTCCACAAGGACCTTGTTCATGGTTGAAATGGTAGCGAGGGGTTATATAAAGTGATACCTCTTGGAGTCACCATATATACATTACCGGTGTCAAGCTCTTGGGTATGACATAAGGTTCCACACAGGTACGGGTGACATCACGGTGTTTGATGCAATGGGTTTGAAGGGTACAGGTATGAGGTGACATGTCATGCAGGTCGTACATCTTGCGACAACTTCATTTACACTCAAAACATCAAGATGTTTGACCCGCTGCAGTTACGGAAATTTGCCATGATTTGACACTAAAGTCAAGTCAGACTGGGACAAGCCCGTTGATGCTATCCCTCCTGCATGTTACCGCCTCCGTTCGGGTATGAACAAAGAGGGAAACATGTCTGTAGTAAAGAATGAATGTAAAAATATAGTAGGTGTTTTGTCATCAACGGTTACCCGCATATCCCTCCCTTCCGAGATCACTAAAATGTTGGAAATCCCCACCCCTTCCAGAGCTGAAATGGGGAATTCAAGCATAGGGTGCCATGGAGGGGAAAGGAACAGTGAAAACATTGGAAATGTGAGTCCGACGCTTCTGATAGTCTTCCGATGGCATGTGTGGCAAGGCGTTCAGAATGGGCCAATTCCATACCACAAACCCATGGACCACTGACCTCCCTTGCATCTTTGTTTGTGAGAACAAGTACATTCAGCACAACTCGGAGTAGGAATGAGTAGTACATTGGCTGAGCAAAGTTCCTCCAATGCCGTCCACACATACATGCCTTGATATGTATACATCAACATCCTCAACCATTGACTTCTGTGCAGGTGAAAGCAATGGAAACAACAAACAATGGGCTTTTCCAGACTTTTGCTTTGCCTCCCGTGGTTAGAACACTATAAGCTAGGGGAATAGTTACCTCCTAGATGAAACAGTATCTAGGTCTACT